>CAJNOL010001138.1:61775-78576 GCA_905250125.1 Rotaria sordida | reverse complement strand
AAAATGGCTTTTCAATTTCTAACGCTTTTGGTTATTCTTATTGTTATTCTGTATTATCATTACTTATTCTTTATACGTCAAAATTCCTCAGTTGTACCAGCATGTGTATGTCGAAATCATTTAAATGAGCCTGTTGATTGGTTTATTGTATATAAATTACCACGTCTTACACATTCAATTGATCCATTTGTTGCTAATGGTACTGGTTATATCTATTTGGATAGTTCATCATCGTTAGATAAATGGCAATTTTCATCACAAAGTATTGATTCATCATTATCATTAACTGGTTTAACATTAGGACCATTATATAAATTAAAAGAATATTCATATATATTTTATAATGATCAACCACCGAACAAACCTGTTTCATTAGTATATGGTCATTCAAAAGGTGTATTAGCATTTAATGATAATACACAAACAGGATTTTGGCTTGTTCATAGTGTTCCACATTTTCCACAAATTATTGACAAAGGTTATGAATATCCAGATTCAGGTATATTTATACGATAATCAATTAGATTTTTTTTTCAACTTGTATCGATTCTTTTGTTCAGGTCGTATATTTGGTCAAACAATGTTATGTATAACACTTAATAGTACTAATTCATTGTCTGTAAATTCGATTGATTTACTTTCTACTCATTATCTTTTTACACATCCATTGGTATTTGATTCGAATTTAACTCCATCAGCAACAAATCGTTATACAATTCTTGCAAATAGTATTATAACAAACAAAGGTCATGTAAATGAACCACCCTATACACATTTTTATCCATTAAATAGTTCTTCACTTGAAATTGTTACATATGCTAAATATGGATTAGCAAATATGGATATGTTAAGTGAATTTATAGTACCATCTCTTCGTACATCAATGTTAAGTGAAACATGGTCAAATGGTAGACAAACGAATTTACCATCAAATTGTACAGGTCAATATCATACGGAAAATATTGAAAAACTTGCATTTAATTTTACTGTTCATCATGATCATTCGAAATGGCTTGTGAGTAATGACGACACATGGACATGTATTGGTGATATGAATCGGCAAGCCGAACAAAAAGTTAGACATGGCGGTTTTGCTTGTATTAATAATAAACACATACAACAACGTTTTCGACAACTTGTTCTCATGATTGAACCATGTCCAGCAGATAAAAAATAGTTTTTTTTTACTCTGATTGTATATATAAAATAAATCTTGTTAGTTTCAGAAATAGGTTTTTTTATTATCGATCATTTGTTTTAATGAATCTCCGCAAGTTGGCGTTTCTGTTTGGATTGATTGAAACAAAAATAATCTATCAGTTAAATCGCATTTACGTTATATTCTTGATGTGTTGAAGTATAAAAGTAGAAATTTGGACCCAATGCTTACCTCCCAGATCATGACATGCGATATTGATATGCTATTAAAGACCGCATATCAATAGCGTCTCGTTCTAATATGTGAATTACTTCCTTGTTGCATCTCTGAAGGATTAAATGGAAGAATGATGAAGAAGTATTTCAAAATAGATAAAATAAAAACCACTTCTCTGTGATTAGCATCAGTAACTACATCGTGTTTTATGTTTTACTCTCACAGGAATTGCGCTAACAGCTTTTTATATAATATTTAATGAAAAAAAATCGCGAAAAGAGAATCTATAATGAATGGAGTTAGGATTTAAAGAAAAATAGATCTTTATTTATTTCAAGTCTATCCAATCAACCATGACGAAGTTCAGTTAGCGATGTGAAATACTCAGATCATTTTATCTTTTCCCTATTGTAATTTAAAGAAGATTCCCGTGTGAAAGAGAACACTTCATAATAATGTTCATACAGAGAAAGAAGAAAATTATGGATATAGATTTCCATATAATATGTATGGAAAAATACGTGCGTTTTATAATTTGATAGTCGAAATATCAATGGACAGAAAAGAAAACAGTAGTCATTCAATGAATTTCGATTTCAATTTCAAAATTATATGGACTACTTTTCTCTTTGATTTGCTTCTTCATTCTAGTATATTCTCGAACATATTTTCCTTATATAATTCATGACGGCGTCTGATGACATAAACAGTATTTCGCTCATGTCATAGCTTCAACTTAAGAAAATATAAAACATACGAGTGAAAGTTTTCTTATTTCGTTTAACATTAATGAGAGAAATAATTGATATGTCGTGTCAATAAGTTTTGGTCAATATTCATGACGATTTTCTGTTCTATTTGAATTTTTGATTGATTTGTTATCTTCACTGATGTAAATCGAACTTTTTTGAGTTAAGTAGTTATATTGCTGCAGTTATCACATTTCCTCTTTTTTCTATATTCTTTCCTATTTGTTTATCTCATCATAGAAATTTTAACTAGAATATTAGTTGTTTAATAACATGGAAATTCGATGAGCTGTTTTTGTTCTGTGTCTTTTGATATAAATCAAAATGCTTGTTGCATTGCGAAATGATCTAACAACTGAACTACATACGCATAATTATGAAAAAGCCAGAAGAATTTTAAAATCTAGTAGGTTTTAGAATAAAAATGAAACGATCATATGGATGTTTGCTTGTGATTGAGTCATTGAATTTTCGTTTTCTGTAAATTAAAACGAGAAACAGATGAAAAAATCATGCACTTAGGGTTACTTAGCAACAATGTACCATAAACATTTGTATTAACTCATTCTTAACATGGATAGATGCTTGAGATAGATTCAACGTGTTTTTTTCTTTGGAGGCTCCTAATTGATGACATCTCTATGCCTCTTTGGCGTTTCTCATTGAAATTTTTCACTTTATTATATTATGTCGAGTTTCTAAGCAATCTATCAATGTTTTTGTATTCTTTTCCACTCAGCTACTCATAATGAAATATACAGTAATATCAGAAATAAATACTGATAAACATGATCGATATGCAGTCTCTGATATAATGTCACATCTTTTTTTTGCAAGTTAAAATGTTTATAAAAGAAAATTAGTATGTCACTTGAAAGTACCATCAGGTTCTCTAAAGGCAAAAAACAAACTCGACCAAGACACAATATTTATTTATGGAAAAAAGAATTATATTATTTTTCTTTTTGAAATCAATTCGAATTCTGTTAAATCTTTCTTAGAGCAAATTAATATTTTCATGACTGTTTTTTCTGAAAGCAGCTCATTTTTCGAATAGGAGATGACAGAAATTTTTTAAAATTTTTGGAAAAAACGAAGTATCGAGTAAAAATTTTTATCACTTATGAAAGATCAGATCACGGGCTATTGTCTGATGTATTTATCGTAATTTCGATCATTCTGACAAAAAATAACCTTTGTGACGGGGAGGGGCTTTAAAATGAAAAATAGCTGGAGACATATTGAGAAAATCCTATTTTGTAAACTGAAAGATTAGCATCTAGAGGGGATAGTTGCTGTATATTATCTGTGTCTACTTACTTGTGAGATAATTTTCTGAGCGACCTTGTGGGTCATTTCGCAATCTATTTTTGTTTACAAATTTCACCACTAGATGAATGGTGAACAAATTACTTTTATCGGTCCTATCGATCATGTCTACGTCTTATTGAAAAATGCTTAGATCGATCATAGCCATATTTCTGCCTGTACCGGCACAAAAAGCAGACTTTTGAGTTTCTTAACATCATCTCTGCTTTTGCCTCCTTCTTATGATAATTGATTTTTTTTCTAATGAGTATTGAACAATATAGCCAGGAAGTTGAGTTATTCTACCCTCTGTCAGAAATCGATGTTGGCATGGTGGCATGTCTGCCCTGATTTGTAGGACCTGGCCACTTTGTCGACATGTTTGCTTTCATTAACGTCATGGACTGTAGCAGACGTAGCAAACTTTCTTCATCATGGTGAAAGTACCTCCGTCCTATTGAAGGATGTCGATGTGGGTGGGTGTGAGCGAGGGTGTAGTTGTGGATGAGTATATGCATGCATCAACCCCAAACAATTTTGGTTCGGTAAGTTTGATCTAATGAGTTTGAATTTGAGTCTGCAATCAGAACTCCCCAAGTCACTGGACTTTAGGCATAATTGGATTTCTCTGAAATCCCTCCTGTATATTTAAGATATTGCTTTTTTTTTATATAAATACAAACAAAAACATATTTCTATGTTTCACATTGTCAAGTACCAAAATGAAATTACATGGAGCACTACAAACGTTTTATTGCCCGGGTCTCTTAAAAGACTTGGCCAAGAACTAACTATACCGCTATAATGCCTAGAGATATTTAGGATTATGTGCAAAATTTCAGACTTCTAAGTCTTGTGCTTTGTTGTAGTCTATCATTTCTTTTGTATCAGTGAGGCAGGTTACATGACCGTGTTTTGTGTATCAATTTTCAATTCTTTAATAAGTTGTGTTAGAAAAACAAACTACATCATAAGATGTAGCGTGTGAAGTTCTACAATTTACACCAGACCACGTTTTTTATAATTGCACGTTTTGCTTTCAAAATGAACAAAACTTTTACCAACTACATTCCGACCGTAAAATAAGTTTATTTTTTTGCACAGAATGAGCTCTTTTTTTTCTTATTTCATCTTTTTACTACCTAATATGTTTTCGTAAATAAAAACAAAATATGTGGCAAGGTGCAGCATGAAAAGCTGTACAATCTATATAGGTGATAAACACGTGAAAAAAGAATAAAGAAATTTCTCGTTCATGTTATTTGGTTGCAGCGTCGAAATTTGACCGCTCAAAACATTGTTCATTTTGAGAGCAAAATGTGCAACTATCAAAAAAGTAGCCTAGTGTAAATTGTAGAGCTTTGGACGCTGCATCTGGTGATGTCTTTTGTTTTTTTTCATACAACCTATTAAATGATTGAAAATTGGTATACAAAACGCGACCATTAAACCCGTTATATGTTATACTAGAAATCACGTATACCTAGTACGAAAGAAATGATAGACTACAACAAAGAACAAGACTTAGAAGTCTGAAATTTTGCACATAATCCTAAATATCTCTGGGCATTATAGCAGTATAGTTAGTTTTTGGTCAAGTCTTCTAAGAGAGCCGGACGAAAAAACTTTTGTAGTGCTCTATATATTTTGTTACAAAACAATCATATTTATTTCGTAAATTTATGTACGCTAGCGTTTATTGATTGACAGACGATGAGTACCGCCCATAATCTCCTAGTTCATGTTGATACACGCATTTTTGTTTCAATACCATGAGCAGTTGCAAGGTTCTTTTGAAAGACTTGTTGCAACTCCGAAAAAATTGGCTTGCGTTATTTCACATAAAAACGCGAACCATGGTGACTTCATGGGGTTGGATGACGTTCCTTCATTGTAACATGCCACTGCTGATCTCCAGCTTGATACAACTCTTGTTTGTGTTTAACCCTTTGATAGCCGCCGACGCATATTTGCGTTAGAAGCCTCATCTTTGCGTGAACTCAAGTAATCATTCATAATGTATGTTTTTTAGAAGTATTTGCCTAAAAACAAATGTTAGGCACCATGCGCCTTCCAAATTACCATTTTGTTAAGGCATACTATACAATCATTCCATAGAAAAATTAATAAATTTTCTGAAAAACCGTTTCTTCCTTCTCTTATGCCGGCTGCTAAAGGGTTAACTGAAATAAATGGATCAGAGTATCGTTTGCGATGTTATTCTAATTGAGCTTCAAGAAACTTCACGTACTTCATGGAAGTTTAAGATATATTAAAAGCTATAGTTCAAAGACTGCAAAAGACTTCTTAAGATTTCATAAGACTTCGAGGCTGAAGCCTCTGCTGTTTCCTCCTGGCTTAGAGATCTATGTTGATGACGACTACAGCAACCATTTTTTTTTTGACGTATTTATCTTCACCATATGTAGTGAACTGCGTTAATATATGGTTTTTGTGCTACTTCGGCAATGAGATGTATGGGATGAATATCGATATTTTAATCGCAACAAGTGGTCAATGAATCAGTCACATAGTATATAAGTTAATGAGACACAGTACATGTGTTTGTAACAAGACTGTTAAAGAATGAATTATTTTTTATGTATATCCGTAGGGAATGAACCAAAATAGAAAGATAAGAAAGAGGATTAGGAAATATAAAAACTTAGTGTAATATGAAAAATATAAATATTTTAGACATAGTAAATTAGCAAAAATCTTGAAGTTAAAAATAACATTTTTCGAAAAATCTTTGTTTATATTTATCTCTAATATGATTACATAGGTCATTTCTTTGATGATCTTAGGTCATTTTTGAAAGATCAATCATTGCTAGATTTATTACTTCACTGAATAAAATTAAGTTGAATTGTATTGTCAATATTCTTACATATAGAAATAAAAATCGATAAGTCATGGGCTACCTATGACATTATAGAATCGTGTTCAGAGATAACTTTTGTCTGATGGACTTCGACTTACCAGGAAAGATATTTAACTGTTAATCACCAATCGAAATGATATTTTGCTTATGAGTAAAACTCATTGAGACTATAAAAGTCTAAAAAGATTTGTCTCCATACGCCGTGCTTGTGGAGTTATAAATATTTCGTCGAATTTTCGGCTTATGAAAAGCTACTCGTAGAAAAATCAAAAAGAAGGAATTTTTACTTGAAATTTTGCCTATAAATAGATCTCACGATTCTTAGATTATTCTGAAAGTTTCAACCAAAACGAATGGTTTCTTCTTAAAATATTGAATATTGAAAACAACTGTTCTTCAGTATCAAATACATCAAGAAGAAACCATCCGTTTTGGCTGAAACTTTCAGAATATTCTAACGATCATCAGACCTATTTACGGGTAGAAGTTCAGATGAAAATTTATTCTTTTTAATTATTCTATGAATAACTTATCATAAGTCGAAAATCAGGCAATATCATCATAACTCAACAAATGAGGTCAGTGAGAACTAATTGTTTTAGACTTTTTCTAGTCTCACTGACTTCTAATTATGAGCAAAATATCACTTTGATCGGCAATTAACAATTGAATATGTTCCCTCGTTAGTTAGTACTTTTTTAACCTAATATAATATCCTCGGTAATTGATTTTAATGTTGAGTAATACTTCTTGTTAACGAGCTTCGTTGTGAATTTTCAAAAATCTTCATTTTACAGTTCACATTCTCCTTTGTCTGATTGTCTCATATCTTCTTTTCTTTTTCTTCAAATAGTCCTCGTAGAGTGCAGATTAAGCGCAGATGATGAGAAAAAAGTGTACGTCACATTAAATTTACTTATTACAACTTGGATTTTTCACGACTGTGTATCTCTCAGGGTGTGCTTTCTTTTTTGATATATTAAACATATAATTTAATCATTGAAGTTATTTGAAGCATAGTTTTCAAATTTTGCAATGTGATTAAACATATAAAGCATAGAGCATTTCGAATATGTTGATCTTATCATAAAACTTTTCATTCAGATCATATTAAAAAGTTGTCATAAGATAAAACAGCTTTCATTCATATCACATGATTGTTTCATTTCCTACTTTATGCGAAAGCAGTTGGACTTCATTCAAAATGGATAATAACTGTCAATGAAGAGATATAGATATAATTTACTATTAGAATGTTTTTCTGTATTATAACTTTGTCTAAAGTAACATTGATGTATAGAGAAACATCAGACATACTAACAAAAAGAAGTTTTATTCGATACTGATAGAGGTGAACGATAGAATCAAGGATTATGAGAATTTTACAAATAAAGTTCTTTTAATTTCAAACGAATATTTTACAATATGCTTTTTCTCACTACGTGATTATAAATCCCCATGTGAAAATTTTTGCTGTTATAATCTATGTCTAAGCGACTTAGAAAAGCTTACACTTCAATAAATTACTATAAACCGCTCAATTTTATTTGCTACAAGTTGCCGAAAGCCGCTTAAAAGAGCTTAGAAAAAGGTTTTACAAGTGCTTATCATCCATATCGCTTAAAAGTGGAGGGGTGTCAAAGGACTGAGGAATGGGAATTCCTACTCAGTTCCCTGACAGT
The DNA here is from genome assembly GCA_905250125.1 of Rotaria sordida. Lineage (NCBI taxonomy): Eukaryota > Metazoa > Rotifera > Eurotatoria > Philodinida > Philodinidae > Rotaria > Rotaria sordida. The sequence goes on along the minus strand of CAJNOL010001138.1, from coordinate 70,578 downwards.
TCCTTGAATGCTAAAGTTAAAAAAATACAATATCCACGGTACTTATTACTTTTACACTCGTTTTCATCAAGAAATTTGTGCACATGAACGTATGAGTACGAAAAATTATTGCAAAAAAGCATTATCTTGACTTTAGTGAATGAGGGAACTGTGATGGAAATAATGGTCAATTTCCATTTTCCCAAGGAATTATCATAGCTACGCTGACAATTCCTCTGGAAATTAGGAATTCCTATTTCTCAGTCCTTGGACACTGCTGTAAAAGTGTTATGGTTTTCGTTATTTCTAAGCATTTTACAGCATCTGAACTGAAAATCGCTGAATAGTCCTGCGTTTTTTCTTGTATTTAAGCGCTTCGCAGAACTTACAATAAAAAGCATTGGGAAGTGTTGTGATCTTTCTCATATTTAAGCGTTACCACGAGTTGTAATCTTTGATCGTGTGTGTTATAGATAAGAACATTTGTCATTCAAGTAAGATTTGAAGTAATATTGCATTGTAGGCGGTTACAGAGTGATTCACTCACTACAGCGTTGCTATTGGCTTGTTTTGTGTTTCATTGTTTACTCATATAACTTAGAATACTTTTGACTCGTAACTTCGAATACCCGATGCATATATTGTACAAAAATATGTGAATTAATTGCCACTTTATACCGTTCATGGAACTTCACAGAAACATTAAATTAAAGGATTGTTAGCCAACTAATTGCCTTCGAAGCTAACATCGAATGCCCAACGATTAAGAACTATTGACCCTCTACAAAAAGTAAGTCGTAAACAGATCTTGTGTTGTTTATGAAATAATATTTCCTAGCGAATCGCTACATTTCTCAGCATAGTGCTTCCATATGTAGAACATCACGAGAATAACATAATTTCCACAAAGAAAAAAACGTATTTTTGAATTTCGACTTGCAAATTTGTAAACATGAAGATCTCATTTAGACTATTTCATATATTAAATTTCGACAGTTTTGAATATCACATTGCCAAGATATAAGTTTCTCAAAATATATACGCTTTTCATGCCTTGACTGGCAATGCAATATTCAAAAATGATGAAATTTAATATATGAAATAGTTTAAGTGAGACCTTCATGTATACAAACTTGCAGATCGAAATTCAAAAAAATTTTTTTTTTCGAGAGCTGCTCGTCCAGAAGGAGTTCGGTAAAAAGTCATTATCTCAAATAAATATGGAAAGGAGGAGTCGGCATCTTTTGGAGCTTATGGTATTTCCGTGATTCTCTACATATAGATACAGTATGACGACAATAGGAACGGATCATCTACAAATGTTCTCTCGTTGAAATCCAGCGCTTATAAGCTGCTTAAAATATGGACTTTTCAGCGAGAAATATAAGCTACTTTAAACAAGCTTTTTTGCTTAAATTTTCACATGATTGAAGGCTTAATTTGTCTTCAACAAACTGAAATAAATATTCTAGTTATTCTACAACATAGAATAAGTATTTCTTTTTACGTGTCTAATCAATAACAAAATGATTTGTATTATAACCCTAATAGTGAATAATTATCTGTTGGTTCAATAGATCCACAAAGAATCTATATGATAAATTACAAATTATATTTTTTCTTATTAAATAAGTACATCTTTTTAGATTTCTAAAAACAATGATATTGATGACAAACACTTTATTGATTAAATTAATTATGATACAATAAGTTCATAGTGTGTAAAACATTGTCTAGAAATAATTCATATTTTAGTTTAATGTTTTGCTCCAAAAAAAAAGAATATATGATAGCTTGAATGATGATGATCATATAAAAATTGATTGATTTCATTGAAAAATTAGATATTAATGATTCGGAATAGTATGAATATTCTGTTTAATTGCAGTACGAACATGTCTATTTTGTAAATGTTGAGGTTGTCGAATGACTAATTGTTTAAGAAAAAGACGTACTGGTTGATTGGTATATATTAAGAAAATAACATCAAACAGCATAGTCAATGATGGAAGTACTTGAAAACATGCGTCAACAATTGAAGGAATAACATTATTCTGGCCAAATATTTGCATTAAAAAGACAGGAGCCCATCCTATGAAGAAAATAATAAATGTACCAATCATTATTTTGAGTAAACGAACATCCCGTACATGTGATACTCTACTACGATTGCCTTCCGTATGTACTTGGCGAGTGGAATTACGTACGTACAGTAAAATACGAGTGTTACAGATGCCAACAATTATAACTGGCAAGATAAGAGTACTAATAAGAGTGTAATAGGGTAAGAAAGGTGCTTCTGTTGAATTCGAACATGCAAAACCACCCACAAATAGATAAGGTAAAGCAACAAGAATCGAAATAAACCAACCAGAACCCATACAACACCATAAACATCTAGTTGAACGAAAGATATGTTTATTTGCATAAACAATTGTGAGAAAGCGACTAACGGCAGCTACACAATGTGAATACATCAATTGGCATGCAAACATATCTATCAAAAATCCTTCAACACGACATGGTAGAATACTTGATATGCTCAGTAATCGCTTGATAGTCGTCATCAACATAGCAATACAAAGTAATGCACTCATAATACATACATTGATGGTCAACCAATTGAGTTTATTACTGCGAAATGTTCGTCGAATGAGTATGAGAGCTGTGTATATAAATGCAAAAATAATTGTCAATGAAAAAAATGGCAGTTGAATGTAATCAGGTATGGAACTTCGTGAAAAATCAGCTCCATTAGACCCACTACCATTAGTTGAAATTGAGTCATTGCTGCTATTGCTTGTCATCAATTGTATTAATAAATAAATGCTCAGAATGATAAGGCACGCGTATCAATTATAGTTCATTAAGAAAAGTATCACTTCTATTCATCATCTGTCAAGAAAAATAATGTACTTAACAAGACATCTATCACCGGTTGGATGAAACAAAGAATACATAGATATATATCAGATCTGCGAAAAAAAAATGATATAGTTAGAATTAATAATCTAAAAGGCAAAATTTAACATAAAACTTGATTAACCATATCGAAAATTGTTTCTAAAGATTTAACGTAAAAAATGATATAATATAAATACTCAATGCAGATTTATCAATAACTACTACCTTAATGTTTAAGTCATCTAATGAACATTGAACATCAGAGGAAATATATGAATAGTGTAGTTAATAAATGTTTTACGCTGGAATTATTTTTTACACACAATAGATAACGACATTTTGCGTCTTTTTTTTTACATAAAAGTCAGTGTATTTATAGAATCGTAAATTTACATTTTTCTCCTTACGTTTCATTTACTTTTTTTCCACTGAAACAGTTAACTAATGTAGCTTGTTAGAGATAGATTTATCATTGGTCGAAAAATTTTACTTTTTGTTTTTCTTTGTTATTATAAAATCTATCTCAGAGAATTTTTATTCTTTCACTCTAACACACATATAATAAACGATTACAAAGTTTTTCAAGGTTCTTTTTCTTACTTGTTGATCTTCTTTTTATGATAAAAATTAGTCACGTTAGGATCAAAAATGACAATAATGATTCAATAAATGTATAATTTAGAATACGAGCTTAAACTCGTTGACTCTCATAGTTCACTAACGAATGAAATAAAAGTAGAAAACATGAATATTGATAATGAAGTAACGCATCAATTTTATATTTTTATTTTCTAACAGAAATAGTATGTTAACATGTTTAATTATATCTTAATCTTACAACTATATCTTATTTTAAAAAGCAATTCTATGAATACATACTCTAACATACGAGACATTTTTTTAAAGAGAGTACATTTGAGAAAATAAACGAATGTCTTATTAAATCAAACATGAAATGCAATAAATGAAAAATATTTTATTTATTTGAACAAATTTTAATGTGTAATGTGGAATTTTCGACCAGTTTTCTGTTTGGAACCTGCTAGTAAGATCGGTCATATTCAATATTTAACAACGATATCTAAACACCAATTAAAATAATAATAATAATAACCATAATGTGAAATCTAACATCATAACATATCCATAAATCATAAGCCATAAATATTAAAACTATAAATTAAATTAGATTCGTAAGACTCAAGTTTTTTGAGTGTGGGTGGGATGTGAATGTGGGTCTGGGACATGGGCACAGGTATGTATTAACAGAAGAACTGCACCCAGACTAGAGCCCGTTGGGTAGGACCCGGATCCAGCTCTGAAGAAAACTTTGATGCATACAATGTATTGTGAATTTTTTCAAAACTTTGTTCGTTGTATGAAGAAAAAAAAATTGAATATATTTAGAAAATATACAAAAAAACAACAAAAGACTTTTTGAATATATTATCGAAACTGATTTATCATCGTGCTTAGATCCAAAAAATTTAAGCGACCGGGTCCGGTTCCAGGTACGAGTGTGGCAAATTGTAAACGGGTCCGGGCCCGGAAATCTTGGACTCGATGGGCTCTAATCAAGATCCACTCACACCCACACCCACACCCTTTTAATGTTTATGGCTAATGATTTATGGATATGTTATGATGTTAGATTTCACATTATGGTTATTATTATTATTATTATTTTAATTGGTGTTTAGATATCGTTATTAAGTACTGAAGATGACCGATCTTACTAGCAGGTTCCAAACAGAAAACTGGTCGAAAATTCCACATTACACATTAAAATTTGTTCAAATGAATAAAATATTTTTCATTTATTGCATTTCATGTTTGATTGAAAAATTCTTTGGCAACCAACATATGAACAATGAATTAAAATATCATATGTTGATTACTATATTAAATAGACATTTTTGGCAAGTAATGCATCATCCATTTATTTCAAATAAATATTTATTAGGAGTTCGAGTGCTTGGAAACAGAGCTTGAAATGGAACACTTAGCTCCAATAATTGTTTCTGTTTTGCAGGAAGCTTTTCCACGTAAGAAAACAGAAAAAACCAAATTTTAATCGTTGTTTTTTGTCTAAATAACACATCGATTAAAATGGTACTAGTTGAAAACAATAAAAATCTGATTTTTCAAGTTTGAAGATAGATTTCATTGGATTTTAATCTTTCTTAATCGATTTTTAAAAAAACATCTTCAATCGATAAAATCATATTAATCGATCCAAAAACACGAAAATTAACTGAAATAATGCTATTTTAATCGATTTGATTCTAATTTTGGATCAAAATTTCTTATATAGATGTTGCACCTGGCAGTTGCTAACAATCATGAATCTTTATTATGCGAATATTTTGGAAGTTTCATTTAGCTAATAAATAAAAGCGTAGCATTTATTTAGTTCAATGATATTCCTCATTTACATACAAGGCCGAATATACTATCAACTACCTGAAGTGGAACAGTGTTAACCGTGTACTAAAGTTAACATTGTAACCAAAAAAAAAAGTAATCGGTCTGACTCTTCGAAATTGATCAGAAGGGCATTTTACTTGTGAAAGCTTATGTTAATGAATGATAGTCTTCAAGAAGTTCGAGTATCCGCGAATGTATCTTAGTCGTTGGGTTCAATAAAGAATTTGACTTAGTACTCATGCTGTTTTTTTTGCAAGTATTAAAATTATCTGACCTTATATAACTCGTGATCACTATGGTAATAAACTTTTTCGAATGTTTTAATAAAAGATCGCAGTGATGGCGAAGTTCGACCGTTTAGAAATCCTTTTTGTAAAAGCAATATACTTTTAACAGTACCATTCTAAGTTAGGCCAGGCCGTCAAAAAGTAGTCCGATTATGAGACTGCTTGAAAATGTTTCACATTTACTGATTTTCATTCTAATAACAAATATTTGCTTAGAGGAACAATTTCTTGAAATATCGATTCAAAAAAGGATGAACTGATTATGATAAGTTGTCTGAATTGTACAAAAAAATTTTACACAATCATTTTACGAGATAACGTTGCCGTCGAGAATGTCTTGTTATTATCTTTGTACTTTAGAACAATTCTATTTTAGAGAATGCTCAACAAAAATATTTATCTCTCATTATCTTGCTCAAAATATATTTTTTAGAGAACAGTCAAGTTTTTCTTGTCATCATTGAATCCGATTTTATCTCTTATTGTTTCGAAGTTAAACAATCATTTCCACATAGATTATTAAAATGATTTAATGAATGTTTGTTCCACTGATTAGAAATCTATTCGTAAACTAAATAAAAAAAAACGGCAGATCGATGAATGACCGATAGTAGATTATACGATAATTTGATATTTTTTTCACATGATATTCATTATTAAAAAACCAATGAAAAGATAATGAGAATATTAGTTCTGATTCAAAATGAAAAACATTTGAGTATTCTGATAAATGAAAATCAAGTAATGAGAAATAAATCGTCAATTCCAGCGTTTTTTTTCCTGACGTTTAGTTGATCATTATAAGATTTACAATGTTCATTTTTTTTGTCATAATTTAATTGGATTTCGAATTTCAATCAATGAAAATACGGAATCGATTATTTATCCAAACATTCAAACGTTTTATATGCATATGCATTGCGAAATCCATCGAATATTTTAGTTTGTCAATTTGTTGATATCTTTATATTTGATAAAATAGGATTAGTAATAACTGTCAATATATTTTTTTCTACTTAAAGTCAAATGAGATCAATATGATTATCACAAAAGCAAATGTGTATTACGCCGTTGAATTATCGATAAACTTATCAGAAATAAAACAAAAATTTGTGAAAAAAATTAGTCACCAATATTCTATTTGTCGAATGGATCAGAAATGATAAATATTTTTTTTTATCGATCATATGAAAACTTCATTCACATCGTAATATCCTTCTCATTTCTTTTATTTTTTAAAAGCAACGTTAACATGAGGTTTCTTTCAATATTATTTCTGCTGATATTCATAAAGATTTATGTTTGTCAAGAAGATGAAAAAAGAATTTTTGGTGGTTCACCAGCATCAAACAATGAGTTTCCATGGATGGTTTCAATACGTTTTAGTCTTTTTAGTTCTATAACACATCTATGTGGTGGTGCAATTCTCTCTGATATATTTGTACTTACTGCTGCTAATTGTTTTCCACCACTTATATTGCTACCAAATTTATATTCAATCAAAGCAGGTACACATGATATTTCTAATGAAGATCAAACAATCGCACAAATTCGACCAGTATCTCAAATAATTAAACATCCAGATCATTCTGCTGTAAATTATCTTAATAATCTTGCACTTGTTCGTGTTTCACCACCATTCGATATGCAAGCATCAAGTGTATCAACAATATCATTATCAAATTTAACATTATTAGAAAATATAGATTTGGTCACAATAGGATGGGATCTTCTAACGATTCAATCAAATTTATCAATACCATCTCCATTTCTACAAAAAATAACTATACGAGAAAATGTTCCATGTACGAAAAACTCACTTAATCCACTTACACAACTTTGTGCAACTGGTAGGATATTTTTTTATTTTTTTATTTTTAATTGAATATTTTTATTTTTTTTCTGTTAGGTACTTGTCAAAGTATGTAATTGACTATATAGTTTATCTATTTATTTTATTAATTGAAATGTTTTCTTCTAGGTGATATTGGTGGTCCATTAATGATTCGTTCAAGTGATAATCTACAATATGAACTTGTTGCTATTACAAGTTTTCGTAATTCATGTGCTATCGAAGGGCTATTTACTCGAACAGAACCTTTTAATGATTGGATCTTAACAACATTACAAAATCCACCAACAACTATACAATCATTTATAACATTTCCAACATTTCCAATTCTTACAGTTCCAACTCCAAAACCAGATGTACTTGGTAAATTTCACTTTTGTTTTTTTTTTGAAGAAAATGATTTCCATAATGATGACTTATCCTGATCCTTTTTTTCTAAGGTCCTCAAATTCCATTTCCATGTAATGCAAATTATCCATGTGGTTGTTCAAGAATACCAGTTGTCTTTCATGACGAACCACCATTCCCTTATCCTCGCTATCGCGGTCAAGCAAGAATTGTTGGTGGTGAAGATGCTCAACCACATAGTTGGCCATGGATGGTACAATTACGAAGATATAATTCACATTTTTGTGGCGGTGCTCTTGTGAATGAACAATGGGTAGTGACAGCTGCTCATTGTCTCGGTGACGCTAATTCAGTAACGATTCATATTGGTGTTCATAATGAAACATCAACTTCACCACAAGTGCGTACCGTTTCCCAACTAATTCCACATGAAGATTATCAAGGACCTCCGAGATATATTAACGATATTTTACTTATTCGTCTTTCATCACCAGTGGATCTTACAGTAGAAGAAAATTATGCTCGTCGTACTTGTTTACCTCCGAAGACAGCTGGACTCGACTATCCACAAATCAACACACGTTTGGCAGTAATCGGATGGGGTAGGTTACTTTATGGTGGTGCTCGACCACAAGTATTACGTCAAGTTCGTGTAAAAACAATAGCTATTAATGATAGTCGATGTCTCGGTTCGATTAATGATCAAGAACGACAATTTTGTGCTATGGTTGATGGTGGTGAAAGAGATTCCTGCCAAGGTAAACTAAGAAGATTGGTTTTTATTTTGTGCGAATGAATTTAATTGTCAAAAATATACATCTATTTCATAGGTGATAGTGGTGGTCCTATTCATCAATGGCTTGGCGATCATTGGGAACAAGTTGGTATTGTGAGTTTCGGAAAAGGATGTGCTGATCCACAAAATCCTGGTGTGTACACTCGGTTGTCACTCTATTATGATTGGATTCGGTCACATATGAACGAAAGTGATTCAACAGCAACACCG
>CAJNOL010001138.1:15000-61675 GCA_905250125.1 Rotaria sordida | reverse complement strand
TATTAAAACAATTAAGAAATGAAAAAAAATTAAATATGATTGTTGAATCATCAACATCATCTATTCCTTTTAATGATGAACAAATTTATTCAACTATGAAAACATCAAATAGTTCAAATAATCAAACAATATCTCATTCAAATCGATCGACTAATGAACAAATAAAATCAAAAGCAACAACACTACGTAGTCATTATCCAAATCAAGAACAAATACGAGAACATATTAATAGATCAGTTATTGAAAGACAATATCCATCTTATTTATCAATACTACAACGAAAGGATGTCATACAACAAACGATACCATTAAATACTTCATCATCGAAAGTTAATAATCATTTATTTAAACAAGAAAAACAATCAATGACAAGTTTGTATCCAAGTAATAAATTTTTATTTAATATTTCTATTTAATTTTATATCGTTTATAATATACAGAGTATTTTCAATAACTAAAAAATTGAATTTCTCTTTATTTAATTTGACGAGTATTCACTCACGGATTGTTTTCTTTCTGTGAGACTCATTATTTTCTTTTTCCAGTAACAGATATAGGATTTTAGTGAACGAGATGATCATAATTATAAAATATGTTTTCATGTCAAATTAGAACTTGTATCGGCTCATTTCTGAGCGTTCTTGACTGACGAGGAAATCCATTCGACTAATCATCTCCGTTTGAGCTCATATTTTACTGATAGGTGGAACTCATTATATAGATAAAAATCCTGAAAAGATGCATGCCATTAGGTCTTTTTTCTCGAATTATGCTCACGTTACTGAAGTTTCAGCTTATTGCAGAATATCAAAAGAAAAGTTGCAACAAGAAATTTCGTTCTGAAATTCTTCTCAACAATAGCTCTCATGGCTCTTATGATGTCCTGAGAGCTTCGGCTCAAACTGACATTTCCCTTCTGCGATAACATGTTTGCAGAAACAACATTACTTTCACACAAAAACTTCAAAAATAGCTCAGTTTTTTAGGCATACGATATCTTAAGAAGAAATCATCCGTTTGAACTGAAGCTTACAATATGAGTTCAAATGGTGATTACCAGTCGGATGAGTTTCCTCGTGAGAAAAATAGAAGGATAGTTCGGAACGAAATGGGGATCACTCCAAGTGTCTCCTCTGTATTCGTCACTGTCTTTTTCTCTTATACGTTATACCATCTGAAAAACGATGATCTTAGAATTATATTCATTGAAATTTCTGTATCGATTACACTTTGTAAGCGTTTTAAAAATGATATTCCGGGTGATAAAACCCACATAAAAATGGATGTCTTTCAATGTTATTGACGAAAACGAATATTTTCAATTTAATTCCCTGATTTTGATAGAAATTCGAATTCATAACATTAGCTTGATTAAAATGTTTGTTTTAAGGTCCTTCTCTCAAAAAAGTCAAGTTCCGTCAGAAAAATCGAAATTGAGATAATAGCCTGAGATTTGATCTTTCATACACAACATGATTTTTTATTTTGCACTTCATTTTTTGTCAAAAGTTTTGATATTTTCCATTACTTTTTGCTTGAAAATTCGGGAAATCTTTTTCATCTTGTTGTGAAAGAGCATACAAAACTATTTAAGCTTTTTTATTATAATATAAACCAGCACTTCTATAAACCGATGACCATTTTTTTAAGAATTTTTCGACGTATTTAACTTGTCATTCTTTTTCTTCGCATAAAAAGTAAGAATTTAAAGCAACGACACTACAGTCTGACATGCTGTTTTCTATAAAGAAAATTCTATAGAATGCGGGTACTCAGGAAATTTTGAATTGCCAATTGAGCTATTTTTGAGTCTTCTTTGTTGAATATATCCCGAAAATGTCATTCTATACGGCTAAAAATTTTAGCATAACCTCTCTACTATAGCTCCAATATATTCTGAAAATTCCATGCGATTTGAATGTGTCCGACCCAAGATTGATTTCGGAGGGAGAGACCTGAATCTATGAAATTGAAATACTTTATTTTATATGTCCGTTTCGTCATCCTAATCGTCAAAATTTTTCGTGTTATTGAAGTAGAAATCATGGAAATCATGTTATTTTATTGATTTTTAATTCTATGAATAGGCTCAAATATACAAAGAAATGATTTAAGTCCTTCTACAATGAAAAATTTACACATAGGATCATCTCATCAAACAAAACAAACTTTACCATCTTTATATAATGAAGAGATTATCAATGACTTTCAAGAAAAAAGAAATCTTAAAGAGACAAAACGATCAAATAATATAAATCAATGGCAAAGAAATTCTCAAAAGGAACAAATTCAAAATAATGGTAGAATTTCTATATCATTCAAAATTTTTCAAAATTCAAATAAAAAATTCTCGTCATTTCCAGTGAAAGACATTGAAAATCTGTTAAAAACTAATCAAAATCATGACAATTCATCAAATCAAATTGAAAACTTCTTTACAAGTACTCCTCATCATCATCATTATGAACATATTAGTGATTATAACAACAATCGACGACGATTGATTGAAAATAATTTCTACTCTCATGAAACAAATAATAAAATCAAACATGATCAATCAAATAGTACAATTCTTAAAGGAAGAAAAAATAATAATAATATAAACCGACAACAACAATCTATTCAATCAAAATCAGTTGGATTTATTATGCAAAATAAAAAGTAGAACAATAAATTGTCAAAAAAAATTTTCAATTTGTTTTTAATGCTTTTTTCTAGTCGAACAATTAATCCAAATATTGAATTTGAATTTGAATATTCTTCTCGAAATAGTAGTTCTCCTTTTCAATCTCATTCAAATAAAGTTATTCGTATGCCTAATAATCATTATCAAACTCAACAATTTAATTCAAGCCAAAATTCACCAATTGAATCTATGAATAATTTATTACGAACTACTCGAATTCAAACGATGAATATTAATAATATTCAACAAGAAACCGAGATTAATCGATTTAATAATACATCAAAAATGAATTTAACAGAATTTAATCAAACACAAAAAAATTCAAATAGAACTTTTAAAATAAGATCACCAACATCTTGGTCAATTGTATCAGATCATCAAATTAATCATCAACAACAACAACAACAACAATATGATCTTTACGAATCATCATCATCATTTTCACTTAGTCATGAGTTAATCGATGATAAATCAACTCGTACTCATCCATTGATTGTTACCGATGCACAACAACCTTTTCATGAAAGATATGTTAGTCCTGATGATAAGTATGTATCAAATTTATAAAAGATATTATTTCATTAACTTTTTTCATGCAAAGGATAGCTTTTATACAGTATGTTTAAAAGATTGATCATGTTCTGGTCGAATTATCGCTTTCACTGACAAATTAACGAATGAAAATAAATGTATTGACCATGATGTGTTTGACCTGAGATATTTGATTTCTAATGTGTTCTCTTTTCATGTAGGAATATGAAAATATGAGACTTATTTAGATAAATTTTGTGAAACACCATCTAGTTCCTATATGAAAATTAAGCATGTTAGAAATTGGATATCTCAGTCTAGACTAAAGATGTGCGCGAACAGGTTTGTTTTGGTTTGGATCCGGTCAGATTCCAGTAGAGCCCGTCGGGTTTGTTCCGAATCCTGAAATTTCCTGTTGATCGGATCTGGGTTCGGGTCTAAAAAAATTTAATCAATCGGGTCCGGACCTAAAAAATATTCAATAAAATGCGTCCGGATCCAAAAATTTTGGACCCGCCAGGCTCTAGGTCTCAGCAACTTCTTTTCTCATGGTTTTGATCCCCATGGCCGAGACAGGAATTGATCTTGTACATCTCTAGTCCAGACTCATCATCATCATTAGCTCATAAATTCGCATTCGTTAACCGGTCGATGAAAATAATAATTCGGTTAAAATATGATCCATCTTTTAAACATACTGTATACAAGGTTCTATATTATTAAAATCAATCATAATCTATTATAGAATTTTCGTTTTTAGATCTCAACATCCTTCATTTATTGTTTATTCATCTGGAACATCTTCTTGTCAAACATATCAATTTACTAATACATCTGATTCTGATAATATTAAAAATGATGTTGTCGAAACTTCACCACATGAACTAAGTGAAACCGACAATATTGTCTATCAACAAAGTTCTTTATTTTCTTCTTTGGATTGTTTATCTCCAAATGATGGATTCTCTTTATCATTAGAAAAAGTCACAAATTCAGTGCAAAAAGATGACACGCCAATACATGACGATAGCGATGATGATTGGAGTAATGATTCAGCTGAACTTATTTACATTGATGATCGTTATGTAACACAGAACGAGAAGATTAATTCATCTTCTTTTTCACATCTAATTTCGAAATAACACTCGTTTTCGAATTCAACAAAAAAAAATGTGCTTCTTCAATAGTAATTTCGTCTTGTTTTTATTTGTGAAGAATTTCTACATAGAAAAAGAGTTTTATTGTGAAGAATTATCAATATTGAAGAAGGATCAACTGTGTTTTCGACAAGGACAAAAAAATGAAACGATTAGAATGAAAATAAGTTTTTTTCTATTAAACGAAAAATAAATTCTTTATAAATCCAGTAATCTACTTACTTGCACACGCCTCACTCAAAACTAGGGGTATAGATATTACAGATACAATGGTGACGATAACCGCGGTACGGTTAACCGTTCTGACCGGCAATCGGTACTACGGTTGTCAGTCTCATTTGTTATTCATCGGTTTTATTTTCTCGATAAAGAAATGGGTTTTAGAGAAAATAACAATATTTCACAAAGGTTGACGAAAGTAAATCGGAATCGGAGAAGGATGTGGGTGAAACTATGGGTGGATATTAGTGTGGCTTTGGGTACACATGCGGAAGTACAGTGTATAATATTGGATTTTGGTGTGTTCGGGTGCTATGTCTGTATGTTGCTGGCATGTGCATTATGATTAGTGGATTAGGGGTGTTTGTGGTGTTGGGGATGCAGTGTATGATGTTTGACGTGATGGCGTTTGTGAGGTGTGCAAGTATGGCGGAATTTGTGTCTGTGTATGTTTGTGCGTACGTGGCTATCAGTGTGATAGGTTGAATAGTTCAAGAAAAGCGCTACGAAGCACTGACATCAACACCATCGCCTATATGTACACTAATAAAGACAACAACTTGCACATTCACATCCACATAAGTCACCACACCCACATCCTATATATATACTGTAGGTACTATCTCAGAATACAGCTGATAGTTTCAGTCGTCGAAATGAAGACTGACGAAAACAGGTATTGCTGATAGTGACATCGTCGAAATACAGATTGCCGTACTTCGGTGAAGAGAATACTGTCTCATTGATAGAAGTGATTTGCTTTTTGACCTATAATACATTTAAATGATGGTTTAGTGGATGCATGAAAAATTGCAAAGATTGATTATGTGCATAACATCTTACCTATGCGAATTTGATCTGTTAGTTGAGACATTAATGATTTTTTTTGTAATTGAATATTTTGTAATATAATTATGCTCAAATATTTATGATCATTTGAATCTTATTGACAGATAGAAATGCTGTCATGAATATTTGCAATAATCGAATATTTTGCGTATCATAATTATCGAAACAAACTTAATAAATAACCATAGTGCATAATACTATTAAAGATTAAAACATTGATACAAATCATTGAGAATAAAAAAAGATATCTATATGTTACTATATATTGAACTCGTTGTTGCGGAATAATTTTGAGCTTAAATTATTGAAAATACTGAACCATCGATAAACGTGTCTGTCTAGGTTTTAATGAGATAAATGATACAAAGTAATCAAAAAATATATCTTCCTTCTGATATTTGATATCATATTATACTTGTATGTCTTATTTATTGATCGATATTTTTGTAAAATATTTATTATTTACTTTACAGATCGTAAGAAAACTTGATTATTATACAACTAGAATATCGAATATAAAAAGGTGATATTCGTAATAATATTTTAATCAAAAGAAATCATTTCAATCACAATAAATCCCAAGATGTTTTCATTATATCTTCATCTTGTTCTAATTGTTGCAGTTACTGGATCTCATTATAGGTAAAATAGATCATTTTTCCTATTTCATATGATTTAATGCATAGAAATTATATAGAGGTGGAGCTATATCATATACAATTCGTGCTATTCCTGACAATATAACAGATGATGGTCAACGAATACCAGTACGTATCACGCAACGACATTCATGGCGTCGTTCTGTTCATTTTTGTAATGATACATCTCCAAATTCGGGACATTTAATTGGAGAAGGTATACTTATCTCGAATTCAAATCAGAATATGTCATCGACAATAATTCCTCCAATTGATGGTCGAGTACGATGTACAGATTATAATGAAAAATTTGATTACAGTAGTGGTGAAAATTCAACTGATATTCTTTTACCTATCAACAGTCAAATTGAATATGTATATCAAGGATGTTGTTGGATTCAACTCTTATCACACAATTTAGGATCAAATTGGGCATTAAGATTAGTCGTTAATACAAATCGACGTGTCGATGGAACGTAAGTGATAATCAATAGTATGAATGAACTCATTTTTCTTTTTTTATATATTGAATAGATTGAATAATTCTCCTAAAACAACAATGAATCCAATTGTTCAAGTTGAACTTGGTAAGACTCATGTTATTCGTATTCCAATGGCTGATAGTGATGGTGATCCAATACGATGTCGATGGGGAAATTCAGCAGATGAATGTGGAAGTATATGTACACCAAAATGTATTCTTCAATCAAATCCATGCGAATTAACATACACATCTCTTCAACTTGGTTATAATGCTGTTGCTATAGTAATTGAAGATTTTGATACAAATAATAATGTTCTTTCTGCAATTCCAGTTCAATTTCTTATTCATATTGTTAATGGAACAACTGCATGTAATTGTACTGAACCACCTATTTATATTGGTGAATGGTCACCAGATTCATGTATTGGTGTTGAAATAAATACAACAATTAATGCAAATATAAAAATACATATGCCATGTGAGAATCCATGCATAACTTTACAAGATATTTTGACTATATCACCAGTTGGTCTCATAAAAGGAGAAATAACTCCTGATCTATCTAATCCATATGTATATACAATGCCAATTGAATGGACACCTGAACCAGATCAATATGGTATACATCAATTATGTGTAACACCTGTTGATTCTCAACAACAAATAGGTTCTCAAGTATGTTTGACATTCCAAGTTGATGTTCGTCCACCAGAATTTATACGTATGATACCTATGGGTTTAATATCTACTACTCAATCATCATGGACAATTGAAACTGATCAGAATATTGTAAGACCAAGACGACCTAGTGGAGTTTATATTCGATTTTTTAAACGTTCTAATAATGAAGAAGTTTATCGTATTGATGTTGCTAGCGATATTACTGTTATTTATCAATCAAGAATAATAACATTTTTTACAACAGAATATACGTGGGAACAAGTAAGTATATCTTCGTCTACAATATTGAACTATTAAGAAAAAATAAAACCAATCATGCATTGTTTATTTTTTAGAATGAAGAATATTATATTTTGTTAGATAGTGGAGTTGCTACTCTTAATGAATCATGTGGTATTGAATCAAATCCTATTAATAATCCTAATGTATGGACATTTCGAGTAGCAGGAACTGAAATTACTACTTCTACTATTGAACAATTCACTACGACGATAACAAGAGAACAAAGTACTTCTCCTCCTCAATTTGCATGTCCACGATGGCTTACTTTTGATACAATATCTAATGAAAGTACAAATATTAATGAACCAAATTTTATTTTTTGTTTTAGTGTCAATACAACATTAGCTGATGTCACAATATCAGCTAATACATGGGTATCTTGTAGAATGTGGAAATTATTAGGTGCTGCTGATCCTTTAATTGAACTCTATTTGGAACAAACTGACGAATTTTTAGCTCAAAATGATGATGGCAATAGTTTTGCATTACAGAATTGTTATGCAGCTGTATTAAGTTATCGTCTACAAAAAGGTTATTATCGTGTAATCATCCGAAATCCTAAATGTGCATACGGAAAATTTGAATTACAATTATTAGCTGAAATCAATCAAAATCTTAAATAACTTTTCTGTTAACATTAATAAAATAAAATCTTGCAAACTTAGTTTCCCTTATCAATTATATATGTCTCACAAATTTTATTAATTATCAGATTAGTTTTTATGAGGCGTGACAATCAAGAAAAAATTCTAGATTGATTTTTAAAAGTATTATTCCTCCTGAAAAAAAATCAATTTTGACCAAAAAAATGAAAATTAAGATAAATGCATGGGAAGATAATCTGAGTTCTATTTAGTATCTTGCAAACGGGTCGAATACCCAGTACTCGATCCAACAATTAATGAGATGTCGACGTTTCAAAATATTTTTATTTTTTTCAAACGGCTAATTTATATAAAAGCATAGGAGCGAAAAACGGTTCGATCATGATGGAACAATTTATTATACTTGAGAACATGCCACGGTAGTAGAAAGCAATGTTGTTTTTACTAGAAGAATTCGTTTTGCAGAAGATTTATCTACAGATGTTGATGAATTACATGACAAGGTAATTGAATACATGGAGACGAAAACAAACTATAAAAAAGTTGTACATGTATTATTGTAATAGAAAAAGTATATTGATGTAGGTATCCACAAATATGACGTTTGGCACCAACACTACGTTCTATTTCAGCGTCGTCAGCAACAATCAAATATATACTCAACGAAATTGATGAGATTTTAGAACCAGAAAGACACTAAATGAATCTTGAATCACTTTTTTTTTTTGTGGAATTATTAAAGATGATCTCTTCTTTTTGTTGCTACTGAGGAAAGAACCTACATAGTATACTTTTTTATATAAAATAAAATTTTGGAAGTCATACTGTGAGTGTGAAAGTATCAGAGCAATGTCGATTAGCTTCGGTCTGAGTCCGTTTGCGAAAAGTCGTAATGGTACAGAACACTTGTTCTATTTTTTCAAAAATCACATAAATTTAAAATTGCAACACTGTTTTTGGCAAAGCTTTTGATAATTTCCGTCACCCATTGCTTGAACAATATGCTTTATGAGGAAAAGCGGTAAATATTTTTAGCTTTTTCTCTGTTTATGCTTTTTGATCGCGCAACTCATAATTTTATGCGAACCTTCATTCAATATATTTAATGTTTTTTTTTTGAAATAACATATCAAGATGCAGGATATGACAGAGTCCCTTTTTCTGAATTAAGCTGTATTACTATTATATAAGAGAGTACATTTATAATTAGAGAGCGATTTTATTTTAAGAATATTCCACAACATTGAACTTTTCATCTCCTTTCACCCCTTGAAAAGTAAGAGTTTCAAAAAAAATGAAAGGACTTCGTCTTGCTTTGTTTATAGCAATGTAACTAGGGTATGACCAGGAAAGGCTCAGCCCTATCACCCGCAGTTCCATCTTACTAATCGAATTTTTAAATCAAAATAAATAAGCCGTTTTTTTGTTCCTGAAACCAATCGATATTGAAAACACTAATCAGTATCTTATGTCATCTGTTATGACTTATACCTTCTGAAGAAAACCAAGGATAAATTGAAATATTTTATAAATATATTAATGAAATTCATAAAACCTTGTACATCAAAACCAAGAACCATCGTGTCTTTCTTTCTATCATCTTCATCGAAAAACCAAAGTTAAATGGCCAAGAACTGCATTCTTCATCTACATCTATAGAAATATCAACATGATTTGTTTTATCTAAAACATCAAATCTGTTGTCTACAATTGATTCAACTAGCAATGTACATGCTGATATAACTGCGATATACGATCAATTTTATATCAATATTATTATACTAGTCACCTATTAGCTCATCCACCACCACTTATTTCACTATTACTAAAGCTCTCAACATGCTTAACATTATCATTATCATTATTACCTATTGATATTATTTGTTCATCAGTTGATTCATTTGAACAATCTTTGTTTCTTGACGATTGAACATAATACAGATATGATTTTTCTAGAGATTCACAAAAATAGTTGGATTATGCTGAAATAAATAGTTATCTCTTTCGTTTTCATGATATTTTGTTCTTATATATGAACTAGCTGGTTACGCATCTAGAATAGCCAGTATAGGGATTTGCAAAGTGATCTGGATGCGATCGGGACTTATAGCTTTTCAAGCTGATCCGTGCGTATTTTTCTATCAAGAATTAGACTATACATTTTCATATTTATTATTTTGTTGTTACTAAGATTCTGCAAATCCGCCATGATTTTTATTTACGATTTCGATAAGTCTCCCACTAAGCTCAATTCTGATTTCAAGAATCAGATTTTTTTCTGATCACTTGTATAGACTTTTAAATATGCAAATTGGTATAATATACTTCAATTTGGTTCGGTAACAATTTAACCATTACTTTGATTGCATACTTCTTCTGTCATTATTTTTCTATTTCTATCATCAATTCTTTAGTGTTGTTATTATATAGTGTCCAGCAAGTCATGAAACGGACACACTAAAACTTGAATATCTCCATTATGGCTCGACCAAACGAGTTTATTTTCTTACCAAAGATAGAGGCATGTTCACACTCCAAATTCGTATGGGTGAGATTAGTGAGAATCTATGGTGAGCATATTGTTTTCTTTTCCTTATCTGTGAACAAGTAAAATTTTCTTGTTGCTATTTAACAAAGGTTCTCACTGACCTTGTCCGTATGAATTTGGAGTGTAAACATGCTTCTATCCTTGGTCAAAAAACTGAATCCGTTTGGTCAAACTATAATGGAGATATTCAATTTTTAGTGTGTCTGTTTTACGACTTACTGGACACTCAATACATTTTTTTAATTTATCAATATCAATGATTCAGTTCATTGAAAATGCACTAAAAGTTTTATTTGACAAATAATAAAAGATATATTGATACGAAATTAAGAAATCATTATAATACAAAAACTCCATATGTTGTCATATTTAATTATATGCATGAAAAATTTTCAATAATAATTTTCTTTTAACTAAAAGAAAAAAGAAGAAAACATCAACAAGTTTCAGATCATTAAATAAAATGTACCATCTGTTGATTTAATGATCCATTCAAACATATATAAATTGTTCTCGTTTCTGAATATTTTCATTTTCTCTCAAAAGAAATTATTTTCATTTAAAGATGGATCGTTGGTATTATACTATCAATCTTCTAATATATCTCTTCTGTTCATCAGTCTATGCTTTAAATGACTGGTCGAAATTTACAGCACGTGATATTTATCCAAATGTTGATAAAACTAATTGCGTATTTCCATTTACATATCGGGATACCCCTTATAAGGATTGTACAACTGATGGAGATAATGGAGATACGCCATGGTGTGCATTAATACCGGACTATCAAGGTTTATTTACTTATTGTTATGATTTTTGGAATTCAAAATTAACATGTCTTCCTAAATTTTCAATAAATGGAAAAGAATTTGATAAATGTGATTATTTATCTAAAGGAGCATTGTACAAACAATGTAAAACAAATCATACTAAGTTTATATATCGTAATTGTATAGAAGAATATGTTAAAAAAAGTGGAAAACCTTTAGTGCATCCAAACACATGCGATCCGGCTTATAAAAATTTGTCTTCTGTGCATACAATGTGGTAAGTTGTCGTCAAAGAATAAAAAATATATATTTCTCAATGATTTATTTTGATCTTCTCGTCTTGTAATACAGTTCAGTATGCTCTTCGTCGAAAGTCACATTACCGAAATTTGATAATTTGTATTTCGGCAATATGTCTATCGACAATAGATGTTTTCGGTGATTTTTATTGCGATTATCAAAGCTATCAGCGACATTCTGAGATGATATTTGTAATAGTTGATAAATAATCAGAAAGAGTAGATTTAAGGAATGAGCGCCGAAACAAAACTTACGAATAGAAACAATTGAAAATCATTCGACGATAATGTTCATTTCAGCGATGAGATATACAATCTTCATAGAAAATGTTTGCTTCTTGTTGATAAATAAATAGACTTGTTAATTTTTAAACAAAAAATCTCTATATTATACTAGATAAATGATTAAAAATTTTCTTATTTAAATTTGAAATTTTTTTTAATATTGATTTTTTAGTATGGGACCAAGTGATTTTGCAATTCAAATTAAAATTAATGAAACCGAAAAACAAGAACTTCTTGACAAACATAATGAATTTCGTGCATTTGTTCCATCTAGATACATGTTTAGACTCTATTGGGATGATGAATTAGCTAAACTTGCTCAAGCTCATGCTAACTTGTGTGCTTTCGATCATGATCTAGCTGTGAATCGTTTAAGTCCAAAATTTAAGTGGAAAAATGGACAAAATATGGTTATGTCAACTGATATTCGCAGTTCTTTAGCTAGTCTATTAGATACGATGCTTAGAGAAGAAAGAAACAATTACAAATATGCTGAAGGATGTTATAAAATACCAGGTTCATGTTTACATTATACACAAGCAATGTTAAGTAATATGACACGTGTTGGTTGTGCTCATACACATTGTCTTTTTCCTCATCGTGTTGAACGTCATTTAACATGCAATTATATACATTCACAATATACAAACAATTATAAAACTCCATATGTACCAAGTAAAGTTTTTATTTTGTGATTTTATTTATATATTTAAATTAATTATTTCGATTTAGGTGGTACTCCTGCTATTGATTGTCTAAAAAAAATACAATGAAAAATTATGTGATTGTGGTGATAAAATTTGTAAGTATGATGTGGGTGAATATCTTGAACCAAGTACATGTAATTGTAAAAAACAAGTACACAAACGATCTATTAATGAAAAGGATCTTGAAGATGGTATATTACAAAATGATGAATTATTTATAGCTGCGCCAAATGGATTCAATATAGATTTACATGAAGCTAAAAAACGAAGTTTTAAAGAGATTTCACAAAATAAATTGGATAACAAACATTCTGGAAAAAATTCAAATGTTAATCAAGAAGAACAAAATGAAGTAGTACATAATATTCATGCAATTGAAAACACTTTGCCTCATCAATAATTTATGCATGTATATTTTGAAACAAAAAAAATATATATAATTAATTAATAAAAGTGAAAATATTGCATTCAGAAAAAATAACAATTGAATTTACATATAAAAATCTAATAATATCTCTCTAGAAAAGATTTTCCTATAAGAATTTATTAGATTTCAATTCAATAACCAAGACTTATACGGTTTGTTATATTTCTCTTTGAATAGATCTTTTGATTTGTCAGTTGTTGCATTTCATAATCAAAATTAGTTTACGAATATGATAATATGTATTAACTATTGTGTTGCATAATAGTGAAATCAGAATGATTATCTTCCATTGTTAAAGAAAGCTATTAGTGCAATCCCTGTGAGATTAAAAGACGAAAGACGGTGTAACTGTTGTTGCCAATCGCAGGGAGATTGTTTTATTCTACCTATTTTTCGGCGCAATTCTTCATCATTCTTCTATTCAATCCTCTAGAAATGCAATAAGGAAATACATCATATATATTATAATGAGACGTTACAGATATACAGTCTGTAATTGTATATCAATAAAACCTTGCACAGTTTGTGACGCAAGAGGAAGTATTGTTAAGAGGTTTGTAACGTGAAGAGCAGTGTTGCTAAGGCACCCAAGTAGTGTCCTGTATGATCGTGACCAATATTTTTAGTAGAAATCTAAAACAAGATGTGCATGTAAACTTTATTTATATGAGTAAAATATACGAACAAATCTTTTTTCCAAGAACATCGTATACAAAAATGAAGTTTCATAAACTATACAGAATTAAAAATAAAGCAGTGTCTAGATTATTTCAATAAATATTGATGCAGTTTTTACACCATTAATCATATGCCGCATATAGTTGAAAGAATTTTTTAAATTTGACATAGTTTTCAATATTTTAGAAGAAAATATGTTAATCTCATCTGATAAGTCTACATCGTTCACTACTTTCGAGAGAAAGTCTATAATAATGTGTATTTCAGAAATAGAAAATGTTCTGTATATTTTGCTTTTCTGTATAATTTGGCGATTATAATCATTACAGAGCACTAAAAAGAAATAATCGGTACTATATTCTCTTGTTCATGCCGATCGTATCTAACGGAGTATAGCACACTAATGATCGAAGTAGATAACAGAATTTCAATTAGATACAAACTGTTAAATAGTAATCTTAATTCAGTTTGGTTCGTTTCGACAGTACTTACACTAAGATTCTATTCGACTGAGGCAACACAAATCTTTTGACAACTCGATTCAGCGTTCATCATTGTAACACATAGAATGGCAAATTTACCCTGATTTGATCAGAATGAAATATGTCAAAAATGAAAATATAGAAAGGAAAATCAAAATAGGATTCACCACACAGTCTGTCAACTAGTGAGCGATCTTTTCTAAAGATGATTGAGGATAGTTTTTTTCGTGATCATGAATGGAAAAAAATGTTTTCCGCAATCGTGACCAAAAACGTTGGTCACGCAGGACACTACACTCAGGGCTCTCAATTAGGAAAGGATAGATGCACGGAAGCTTCCTTCTTCCTACCTTTTTCCTCAACAAAATGGTCGACTTTCTGCTAAAATTCTTAATATTTTCTGTCGAATTTCTTGATAATTTCTGTCAATTTTCTATAGCTTCGTTGTAACTTTGAACAGGAACCGATTTTGAAACATCATTTGTCTTCTTCTGCTAGAAAGTGGAATAAAAATAAGTAGACAATCTCATTGCGAGGTGAATAAGATTGCGACAGGTCACAATGAGTTTCGTTCTTCCCAATTCGCAGTCACCACTACTAGTACTTTCTGCCAAATTTCCAGTCTGCCAGCTCCATTCCTAGAAAATATTGACAACCCTGAAGGTGTCTGTGATAAGCCGTTTCTAATGTGTCTGTCACTTCTACGATGACTGATTGCTATGATGTCTACTTCAACAGTTCTTTTAGAACATGCTTCACAAAATAATCTCGATTACATCGTTTAAATTGAATTAGTAATAATAAATGGTGAAAAAGTTTAGTAGGCAATGAACTCGATCGAAGAATACATATTTTTATTAGAACCAGACATAAATAATCAGAAATTAATCATATTCTTCAGTTAGATTTGATTGTTGCAATGTGAAATTAGTCAATTTTAATTATATTCTATTGGAAACTATAGAAATTGATGAATTTTTCTAACGAAATTCTTCAATAAAATTTACTATGCAACAAACTTAAAATTCTTGGTGTCAATACATGTCGAAATAAAATAAATGCAAAAAAAAAACATCATTAACTTAAACCGGTCATATTTATTGTAAGAAGATGAAATTATACACTATGATCCTATGAAATAATTTTTAATAAATATACAAAGCAGAACAAAATAAAATTGAGATAATGTTGTGCTGCTGCTGCTGATGATGATGATGAAGCGTCTTCAAACATTTGATCTAGAAGAACTTGAAATTCTTCATTTAATAAAATAGTTTCATTTGTTAATGTTGTTGTTTGAATAGGTAATGTTGTCATTTGTGTTGTTATTTCAACTGTTTCAAATACTTCTTTCATTGCATTAATTAATGGAAAACGTTTTAATCGTTTTTTACGATTTTTTTGACAAAATTTTCCACTAAAATCATCCATATCTAATGCCCAAATCATAGCACCAGCAAAACCTTCACGTTTTACATATTCACACTAAATTAAAATAAAATTTCATTGAAAAAAAAAATCAAACAAAATTATTTATTTTACTTTATTTCTAACACTATCAGGATCATCATAACCAATCCATACTCCATCTTTAAAACTAATTGAAATTTCATGCTCTTTATGCCAATAACGTTTAAAACCTTCACTTAATTCTTTTTTACATATCTTTAGGAATTAATTCATTTTATAATTTAAATAAAATATAAATATGAAAATATCTTACTTCATAATAAGCAAGTAAACCACTTTCACCTAAATAAGGTGATGATATTGAACTAACACTACCAGATTCACCATATGCTTTTACTGGATCATTTCCAGAAGCAGTAAAAGCTCGACCATAACCAGGTATACCAATAATAAGACGATCACGTGGACAACCTGCTTTTATCCAATTATACATTGAACTATTCTAAATAAAAATAAACTAACATAAACGAACAAATCGTCATAAAAGGCAAAATAAAATACGGTCGTGCCTATCAAATGTCGGTCTACAGCTATTTACAATAGTAAACTACATGACATGATAGTATACAACACTATTTTTGGTTGTCTTGGCGAGGGAATAGTGAAAGAGTTTTACAACGTTTGTACAGCAATCATTTTAATTATAGAATTCAATGATTTTCCAGCTTAAAATCATATTAAGCTACGTATCAATATTTTTCGATTTAAAAAATAAGTAATGCGTATTTTCAACACTTAAATCTCAATTTCTAAGATTATGTATGATACAGTTAGAATGAAGAAAAAAAAAGAAGTCAATTTCCATTCTTGTGTTGATTTAATGGCATATATTCAGATATAAGGATAACTAAAAGTTGAATCAATTCGATTTCAGTATTTGCAAAGCAAGAATCGATATTATTATTTAAACTAATTGAACTTCGAAAGTAATACAAAAACATTTTCTTTTCGTGTGAAGTTCAAACTGATTGAAACTAGTCATCAAGAAGAATGAATTTTTCTCTTGTAGTATTCATTGATTCAGAGGTTTTTCTTCTTCAAAAAAAATTCATCGTTTAATCCTCTACGAAATAGTATATTTGTTATTTAGATGACATCAATTATTCTTCAAGACATGTTTTAGACGAATAGCTGAAGATAAAAGTCTCGTTTTTTTCAAAATAATGTTTCATCAAAAATATTTTTCAGTATATATTACAGTCGTTTAATAAGAATATCTTTTGATGTTAACATTTATTTTTTTTGAATTGGTAGAAGTAGAAAATCTCTGTCAAATTAAATAATTCAAGGTTTAAATTTAGACTACTCGGTAACCAATATCTCATGTCGATCATACAGAGAAAAATTGTTTTAATCTCATTATTGTGTTAATTGCTGGATGTGAAAGAAAGCGACCCATTCATTTCTGAAACACTCGTTAGTTATTCAAAGGATCTTTATGTACTGTTCTAATCATTGTATGCAATACTTTTTAAAATAAATTTAATATATTACTTCTTCACAAAGATGTTATTCAATTCTATCAATACGATGTATTGACTTAATAGAAAAATTAAATTTTTTTCGTTTAAACGAACCGTATTCAAATCTCTTTCTAAGCCTTTTTCTCCACGTCGATGAAATAATGCACTATGATGACCAATTTTACCAGTCCATGAACCATACAAATCATAAGTCATAACATTAATCAAATCAACATAACTAAATAAAATGAAAACTATTCCAGTTAAATATTGTTTTTTTTTTTGTATGTTTACTTGCAAAGAACAGGTACATCATAACCTTGTTTAATTAAAACTTCACTAGCAGCTACAGCTAGACTAAGTAATAATCGATCTTTTTTTGATTTTTTTGCTTCTTTTTTGAAAGCTTTTTGCATTGTCTGAATTTAAAAAAGAAATAAAGAAAATAAAAATTCATTCGATTTCTTATTTTTATTACTCTAGTTAATAATCCAAAATTTTTTCGACTATTAGCCGATGGAAATTCCCAATCTAAATCAACACCATCAAAACCATGTTGACGACAAAATGCTATTGCATTATTACTAAATGTTTCTCTTGATAAAACAAAAAAAAAATAGAAAATTAATTAAATAAATTTTTATTAAAACAAAAAAAAAGAAAGAAATATTTTACCGTGATGATTCTGATGAAGCAAGAGAATCGAATTCAGCAGAATTTCCCCATCCTCCACAAGAAATTAATATTTTTAAATCGGGATTTTTTTCTTTTAATTTTATTATTCGAGGATAAAGTGGCTAAAAAACAAAAAAAAAAACATCAAAATTAAAAAATTTCAATTAATAATTTTTAAATTATTCAAACTTGTTCTCCTTGATAAGTATTTAAATCATTTGGATGTTTTGCTTGTAATGTTAAACCTCCAACATTAGCAAATGCATAAAATATATGCGTACATAAATCAGCTGGAATATCTTCAGGTCGAAGACGAGCTTCTTTCATCGATCGATGAACACCCCAATTTGTAAAATAACATACTCGACTATATTTTACTTAATAATAAACAAAACGATCTTAATCATTTCGAAATAAACAATTAATATAAATTTTATAATAAGTCAACATTGACTTTACATGAATGATTATCTGTTATAATGAAAGAGTCATGATCGACTATGTTCTCTTGTGTTGTCTTATGTTTGTGTTTTGATTTAATTGCTTTCGTTGTTCATAAGTTAAATGTAATCAACGCTACACCTCTTTAGGTCCTATCAGGAGTAGTAGAGCCCGTCGAGTCCAAAAATTTTGGATCCCGACCCAGTCCCGAATTGTACTCTTGATATTTAATGAAAGTTTTTTAATTCACACCTGATAATCCCTCAGGAACACGCTCCCAACAGTTCTGAAGCAATCTCGATCATGATCTTATAAAATCAACTTATAATTGGCTCTTTTTTCCAGAGTAGCACTCATGAAGTCAGACTCGGACTCGATCGAGTCTGGGCTCGACACCAACCGGACGGGCTCTAATGGGCAGAGGATTAAATAAACAGAAATGATGACTTATTATTTCATAGTAAAAGAGAATTGAAAAATAACATCATAAGAGTAATGCCTTACGGAGTCAAACTTTATGACTTTGACTTCGAGTTATAGTCCTACAAGTCAATCCACGGATGGGCGCGTGTTATCCATAAATATCACAGGTGTGGGTCGAACAATTCTTAACACTTCCAGTATTTATCGTTTCTTTCTATAATATGAACGAATTCATGGAAGTCTATGCATACTTCAAAATAAGTGTAAAACTCTAAGTGATACTAAGAAATTAGAATAACGTTACTGTATTTTTTCATCAAAATCTTCGAAAATGTGAACCAATAACATTCGATTCAACAATGATGAGATAAGAGTCGATTCTTTTACTCTTCTAGTGGATATGTTTTGGGACGAATATAGAAAATGGTTTTCATTCCAACATGTTCTATTCAAAAAAAGATAGACTTTAATAATTGATGTACTTTCCTATTTTCGTTTTGGAATTTTTCTGTTAATAGGATACTGAGACCAACTTTCATAGTAACGCTTTTGAATCATGTAACAGTAGTTAGAATTTTTGAAAATTTATAAAAGAGCACAAAAACATTGTAACAGTCTTATTATTAAATTGAAGTCATAGTTTTACAATTGTTTAGTACTATACTCAATGGTTTGTTGTTACTGTATGAAAGAATATTATATTCTCAGATTGCCTTTGAACTAATGAAATTTCTGATGTCAATTGGATACATCTTCCATGCTTTTATAAAAATTTCAGTTTTTATCAAATAGCTATGTTCGAAAAAAAAATGGCTAATCTAACATAAACAGACAAATCATATTGTCGGGTCGGGTTTACCAGAAAACGCCGGATCGAGTGCGAGTTCGAAAAATCGAACTTGCGCAGGACTCTACTTCAAGTTCATCTGTAGTTTCTATCTAACTCCGATGCCGATTATGGTAAACTTTGAAAAGTTTTTTGCCATCAAAATATATCGTTACTGGGAAAAGAACAAGTTTGAATTATGAAACGGTCAACCAATTATTGTTTTCAGAGAAAAATCTTAATACTTTGAAACAACTCATCAATGATAAAAGTAGAGAAAGAGTTATACCAGTGTTGTCTATGATCAAAACAACTTATAAAACGTTCACTTGCACAATTCCTACATAACAACGGTTTGATATTGAAAATAGTTTCAGTAGTTCTAATAATCTAGCAAGTTTTTTTTTTCGATTAGAATATTTACTTTTTTTGTACTATTTATTAATATGAATATTTCTCAGATGTTTTTTTATTCTTGAAACTTATAAGATTACAAAGGAGTATTACTAATTTATGCTAACATCACTAACACCCAACTTTGTAAAAACGCATATAGGTCATCTTCACTAACATCCACATCTTAGTGAGTTGTATTCGCAAATACCCACATCGTCAGGGATAGCAGATATTCGTATCAGAATGTAGATTATAGGGTTCTGTGGGTGTTTGTCAAAAGAACTTGGGGTGTTTGTGTGGACTATAAGTGAGATTTTGGGTGTTAGTGTTGAAGGGGATCATTTTTTGATCTTTGTTGACGGTTTATTTTTTCTAGGAGTCGGACAAAGTGGGTGTTAGTGGCTGTTTGTGCACATAACTCTCCAAATTGTGAGTGTTAGTGAAGATGATTCATATGCGGTTTTACAAAGTTGGGTGTTAGTGATGTTAGCATAAATTAGTAATACCCACTGCAAAGTGGTATGTTTTTTATTCATTACTTAACATATGAGGAATAGATTTATTACTATGTAAAAGTTAAAAAATAACCTTGAATATTTTACTGATGCAACTCCAACCTCAACTCCGAGAAATGTTCTTCTCAATCACTTTAATTGTGTTGAATTCGGTGTCAGGCTTCAGAGTCCTATGTAGAACTGTACATAAAAATTCAATAGCTATATTTCATTCGATAATGTGTCAAAAAATATTATGTCGGTATATCA
The DNA here is from genome assembly GCA_905250125.1 of Rotaria sordida. Classification (NCBI taxonomy): domain Eukaryota; kingdom Metazoa; phylum Rotifera; class Eurotatoria; order Philodinida; family Philodinidae; genus Rotaria; species Rotaria sordida. The sequence continues at coordinate 40,889 of CAJNOL010001138.1, read as the reverse complement.
ATTTAACAAAAAATGACTTAGTACAAATTTGAAAATTTTAATCGAACTTGTCTGATATGTGAAAATGAATGGATAAAATTTCTCCTATAAGAATAGTTCACAACAATAAGCGAGATTGTTCTGAATGATTGATATTTTTCCTAAGCCTAATTGTTAACATTTGATGAAAATATCTACAAAATTCATGATTACATATAAATAATTAATTATTCTTAAATCGTTTAAATTCTTATCAAGGAACAAGTCTAAGGAAAAATAGAGATAAGTCTATCTATAATTGAGATTGGAGATTTGAGTCAATATCCAATTTATTACATACGGATATTCTTCATTTTATTCATACTTTTATTTGTTTTAATATTCAATCTATTTTTTACTATATTAATTTTAAAGCGAAAATCATTTATTTTTTCTTGTTATAATAAATATAATTTTACCTGCTAGATTTGAATTTACTAAAAAAAGACAAAGATAGATCAAAGACAAACACATCGATAGAATGAATGTTTTACATGACATTCGTCGTCAATCAAATGTGATTGTTTGTTTAATTGAATAATTGTTTCTAGTTGGACTAAACATTACGATCTTATGACTAATCCTTTGTTCAACAACAATTCGAGTTAAAACAAGTAGAAAATAGATATGTTGTACATTAATACTAAGTCTTAACAATGTACAACAATGGTTTAAAAGAATAGGACAAATCACTATTGTTTAAATAAATTCATCTCGCTTTTTTTCTTCTATTTTTTACAAAAAATGAAGATTCTTTTCATTAAAAAAAGTTAGTTCATGTGACACATGATTAGGAAAGAAAAAAAATAAAAAAAACTTTGTTGATATTAAATTCTAAGAGAAGGAAAGAAAAAAGTGGAGTGGGATTTTCTTTATTTTGCCGTCATATTTATAATGCACGTTTTTTTTCCTACACCGACGGAAACTTTTTTCTGATTTATTTTTCTTCTGTCATATTCTACTAAACGTAACAAAAAAAAACACAAATAGATATTTCAAAAATGGAAAATCCTAATCCTCGATTTTTGAGTAATATACAAGATGAACCATCAAATATGTTACAACCAATAGCCGGTTATGAACGGGAACCATTACTTTGTTTAGAAGAAGCTTGTGAACCACTTTATTCTTTAATAAATGATCTTCCACAATATATTTGGATATCAAAATGTAATTGTCAAAATCCTGAAGATGGTTTAACAAAAGATGAATCTGCTTCAATTCATCTTTATACAATGGAATGGCCTAATAGTCAAGAAAGTTTTTATGCAAAACTTAATCAAACATTACGTAGTATTAATCGTCAAGAATTAAAACCATGGTTTCGTTATTTAAAATTATTTTTAACAGCTCTTTTTAAATTACCATCTATTGAAGGTGTTGTTTGGCGTGGTGTTCTTGGTGATTTATCGTCTCAATATTTAACAACAAATCAACAAGCATGGTGGGCATTAAGTTCATGTACATTATCATTAAAAATTCTTGAATCTCCATTATATTTGGGTAAGATAGGAACTCGAACACTTTTTTCAATTGAAACTCAAACTGGTCGTCGAATTCGTTCACATTCATATTTTAAACATGAAGAAGAAATTCTTTTATTACCTGGAACTTTTTTTCAAATTATTTCACATTTATCACCAGCTGAAAATTTACATATTATACATTTAAAAGAACAACAAGCACCATTTCCATTACTTCAATTACCATTTTCAGAAGCACAAATACGAGGAAAATTTCGAGAAAAACTTAAAAATGAAAATTCACAACAACGTATACGTCATTTAATTACATTTGCTAATTTAAATGAGAAAATTTCAGCTACACATCATCTTGGTGATATAACAAATGGTTATGAAAATCTTCGTTGGCATAATGTATCATATATGCATATGGATCATGCACTTCAACATATTAAATGTAAAGCTACAGGTTATCAATATGTATTTCAAAATGAAATACAACGATATCGTTCACCTTATATTGCATTAAATTCATGTGGAAAATCGATGTTAATTGGTTCATTAACAGATGATGATTCAACATTTACTGTACATACAATTGAACTACAATCGGGATCAGAAGATAATTTAGAAATTTTTATTTTTGGATTTAAATCAAATGTAAAATTATTTAAGAAAAAAATTAAATTATTTATAGAAAAATCAACATTAGTTCAACTTGAATGGAATAATATTGATTTAATTACATTTGAATCAACAAATAATGAAGAAGATAATAAAAGATTTCATTTTATTCTTATTTCTATTGAAATTACTTAAATTATAGGGTGTCCAGAAAATGACTAGAGTTAGAAAAAATTGCATATCTCTCTGCTACGGCTCGAGCAAACAGGCTGATTTTTTTACCAATAATAGAAGCATGTTCACACTTTAAATCCATACAGACAAGATTAGAAAGAGCCTTTGTTAAGTACCACCAACGGCCTCAACAAAAAAATTTTACTTTTTCACAGATAAGAAAAAAAAACAATAGACTTAACAAAGGATCTCTCTAGGCATGTCTTTATGAGTATAAAGCTTGGACATGCCTCTATCATTGATAAAAGAATCAGCTCTTTTGCTCGAGCCATAGTGAAGATATTCAATTTTTTTGCGGCAAAGTGACTTTTGCGCTACTCCGTATAGTGTTCTTTTCCTATCTGTGAAAAAGTAAAATTTTTTTTGTTGAGGTCGTTGGTGGTACTTAACAAAGGCTCTTTCTAATCTTGTCTGTATGGATTTAAAGTGTGAACATGCTTCTATTATTGGTAGAAAAATCAGCCTGTTTGCTCGAGCCGTAGCAGAGAGATATGCAATTTTTTCTAACTCTAGTCATTTTCTGGACACCCTATATTGGATTTTATTTATTATTAATCAAAAAACAAAAAATTGTGAAATCTTTTTTCTTTTCAATTTCATTTATTCTATAATGATCTTGAAAATTTAAAATAAAATGATTGAGAATAATATGAATCGAACATTAATTTCATATGATCATTGATGGCAAATATCAAATGTAAATTTCTTCTAAAAGTATCATTTTAAAAATAATCTTCGAAATAGAAGAAATTTCTTTTTTCATTTGATTTTGCTGTACTTAGATATTTAGAAAAAGTTTTTAGATGAACATATTCAAGTCAAACAATCTGATAATACGGTCTTGTACGATTTCATATGACAATCTTAAAGTCTGCATTTCTTACAAAATCATACAGTACAATTCTTGTATAATCTTGTAATATTCATCTAAGCTTTCATGAAGTTTTCGAATGCATTTTACAATTGAATTTCTTGTTCTATTTCTCCCGTCTTCACTAGCCCATCGTCCGTTTTTTTCCTCTGCCCAGTCATTCTTCCGGAAAAGCAAGAAACCTATCCATTCACTTGAATTAATACTTACCCTCGATCATGTTGTTGAATTCAATCTAAATAAAAAAAATGATTTACTCAATAAAATTTATATCTACTTTCTGATGATATTTTTCAGATTCATCTAAATAAAAAATAATAATAATTAGATAGTAGATTTTGTACTCACCTATTGATAATATTATTCAGAATAATCGAAATAAAAAAAACAAATATTCACTTATATAAATATCATACTTTCTCTCGAGCATCTTGTGAGTTTGATCTAGTAAAAAAAAAAATTATTTATTCATTTAAATTATAGTTACCCTTGATTATGTTGCTAAATCTAATTGATCAGTCAAATAAATTCGATTAGTCGAATGATTTCTATGTAGAAGATTTATTTTTGATTGCACCAGGCATAACGTTAATATTAGATGATATTTAACCAGTCAAACACTTATCCAAGCGCATAAAAATACCGTTCAAAAACTTATTTGCAAACATAAAACTATAACTGTATTTAACCAAATGATTTATTCATTCATTTTTTTGTCATTGTTTTGGTATAAATTCTTGAGTTTAGTTATTGTACTTATCTATATTTTAAAATAAGTTTAATAGTTGTTGGGAATAAATAAATAAATAAATAAATATGAAAAATTAGACCTAATGTTGCACAAAAAATTGTTCCAGTACTGACTTTGAAAATGATAATAATTCTTGTAATGCAGATCCTGAATTTCTATGCATTCGAGAACTATGAGTTACGTGATTTAAATCAGTAAAAGAAACTACTCACTGGGACAAAAAGACTGATTTTGTATATCCTGACTTTCGATACATACATCGAAAGGAACTCTCGTACTATAAACGAATCAAAATCATTCATGTAGGTTATATAAATAAAGTTGCTTAATTTCAGAAACGAAGCCAGCATCCGAAAAAGTCCATTTTGTAGTTCTCAAATTGGCATACCTATAAAATTCAAACAAATTTTCATAGAGGCTTTAAATATTTTATTCCTTGTTTGCAATTATTTTCCATTAATTTTAGACTTTTTTTTCGTATTCTGAAACGTATTCACTGAAAATACATTATGGAAATTGCTTTACTTGTATGTCGATAAGTTAATTGAACATAAGTTGACGTGTCATATGGTGATATTGGATGTTAATAGAAGTTTCTGTCTATTTTTAGGTCATTCTCACGTGTCACGAAGAAAGTTTATTAAGCAAAATAATTTAGAGATGACACTCATTTGAATGAAAAGATAGTTTACGAGCATCTGTGAGTGTAAGTGATGACGGATTGGATGTTAGGTTGTGACGTAAGAAGGATATTGAGTATTAATGTGACTCGAGTCGGTTTGATGGTCTTTGTTGAAAATGCATTTTTTTCCTATTAATCATATAAAGCGTGCGTTAGTATGCATAACGCGTCAAGTTGTGAATGTTAGTGACAATGCTTTCGGACGACCACAAAAAGCTGAAGTTTTAGAATGTTAACCCTTAAACGACAGTAGAAACAATCTTGTAAAGAATTATGATATTCATCAGTTAATATATTAATAGGATAATTTAAGAATAATGGTTTGATTTGTTCATCATAGATTATATTAGCAATTCAGTAATTCCGAATCATTCGATTGTCTTGTATAGCATTGATGTCCATCGCGGCTGGATATTCTTCGCGATGGTTTTTCGAGAAATTCTTTGAAAATCTTCTCCGTCACTATGCTAAATTAGTAATGTTCGATTGAATCTATCAAATTAACCATGATTCTTACTGTTGGACTTGTAGACATTCAAATTTGATGCAAATCCATGCATTTTTACAATCTTTCGAAAAAAAAAGGATGACACTACCGCATTACAGATGCAATAGTATTTAAAAAGAAAAAGTATGGAGAGAATAATTTTCAAGCTATAAATAGTTAAAAACTAGATGGAACAAAGAATAAAACAAAACATAATTTGTAATGATCAATAAAATTTCTAAGAGACTTGATGAATTAATAAAAAAATGTTGGACAACAAATATGTGATGGTTAAATGAAATTTTTATGTAATCAGATTAATATACGAGTGTTTTTCGTCTTTTTTTTCCATACAATATCTTGTTGATCGAATGTGAAAAATTTATCCTCATTTTATTCTTAGAACAGAAGATATTATCTAATAATATGTCATTTGAAAGACTGACACGAGTATTCAAGGCTTATATAAAAATATTTAGTTAGGGGTTATTATCTGTCTGCATATCAACTAATTTTGTCGTGCCTCAAGACTTATGAAACACTCTGTATAAATACACACAAACAACATATATAAAAAGAGTAAAAATGTATATTTAATACTTATCTATCAGTAATTGCATATTCAGTGATAGAAAAATAGGAAAACAAGTCTATTGACTATAATTTAATATGTAAATAAAGCCGAATGTATTTAATGGTTTTTTTTGGAAAGCATATATTCATGTTGTAGCTAAAATCACTATGATTATACGAGAGATGACATGTTCATTAATAAATGAGACCAGTCAAGAGACTATTAGTAGATAATGTAAAACTTTTAGCCTCTCTTTTCGAACAAATATGGATTAATAGTTTCAATTAGAATTACATTCAGACATTGCTTTCTACAAATCTTTAACTTATGAGCAGCTCAATGTGACATTTGTGACGAAAAAATGAATGTAATTCATTCGGATAATTTTTTCGAGTTTCGTGACTGAATTTTGTTATTCAAGAAGTAAAAAGTGATAACATTGAATAATAATTTCATTCTACAATATGATTTAACATTTTCTATAAATACAAAACTGTTTTTTTTTAACTTTTGTATTCTCACATTACCATTTTTTGATACAAACAAAATAATGAAATGTTTAAAAACAATATTTACTTTATTCGGTTATATTTAATCATTTATTCGAATTTACTTTAAAATATTCATTAGTTTTCGAGTTGCAATTTATATTCTGTTTCCAATCAACAGAATAACGATATATAAAAATTGATACTTGTTAATTAAATGTTAAATTTATAATGTAAATATATTTCTTTTTTTGTTTTTTCCGTTAATTACATCTTAAAGTGTATTCATTATTCTAATAGTTGATTTGATATTGAATTTCAAAAATCTTATTATCATTCATTCAATATCATTATAAATGAACGAAAATATTTTCTTTATGTTTAATTTCAGCTTATCAAATAATACGCTTAATATTACTTCGAATGTGTAGCAAGAAAAAAAGGAGAGAACAATGAAATGAATGAGAACAAGACACAAGCATACATATGTATTCATAAAAAGAATGAAGAACGTGACATATGTCAAAGTTCAGTCACTAGAGAGGTTTATAAAAAGAAAAAAAAGAAAAGGAAAAAGAAAAGATGTTACAATACAATATCTAAATCACCTAATCAATTTATGCAAATGATAATCAGACTTTATCATATTCAGACAACAAGTACCAATTTTATTATTCGATTTTAGTTCGTTTGATCAAAAATCATTAATTCAGTTATTTGATGACACAAGAATTTGCATGTAGATCGTTACATTTATCCTTGAATAAGTAACAGGATGCTTAATTATAACAATCTATTGTTTTTTTGTTAGTAGAATATAATATCGCTTTTTTTTTGTCATTCTATGAATATCAACCCGAGCGTTAATCATTAGGGACTCATTGATTTTTACACCTTTTCTTACATCGAACATTATTCAATGTGATTTTTCTTTTGTAACAATCATTCGAGGATGATTACAATATTCAATCAATGAAATTATTATATGAAAAATGTAGTTTTTTAGATTGATTAAAAGTATAGAACGTTTTTTCTAGATCAAATTATTTCACTGTAGACAAGTAAAGACTGGATACATTGCTTTAAAATTGTCAATAATGATTGCCTCTAGCTAAGAAGATAATTAGGATCCCATTAGTGATGAAATGCAAAAATGATGTCTTTTTTTTTCCTTTCTTTTTTTTACAAAAGTCCATCAACAATTTATGTTCTAAGCTTATTAAATAGAATATTAAGTTCAACTAAATAAATGAACTTTTTCTTCTCGAACTAATTTCACACATAAATTTCTTATAATTATTTGAATTAAACTAAATCTCTCAAATAAATCATCATACATACAGAAAAAAAGATAAGATTTTTGTTCCATGAAAATATTGTCTATTACTAGAAACAAGTATCAATGATTATTTCATTGAGCAATAAAGTTTTAAAAAAAAATTTTTTTAATAACAAATAAACCAAACAAAAAAAAAAAGATTTCTCTTATTTACACAATATGCAATGGAAATGTTCCTGTACTTATTTGTTGTTGATCATTTTCATCAGATAATAAAGGTTCCATATCACCTTTTTTTATTTTTCCAATTAATAATTGTTTCCATGCTAAATAACGTTTTTCTTGTGCAATATCTTCATCTGTGTCTCCAAAATAAAAATTTTCAATTTCATTACGTCGTTGTTTATATAAACTAAATGTAAGTAAAATAATTGTTAATATTAAATAAGAAATTATAATAAAAATTATATATGTAAGTGGACTTGATAATGATAATATCGAAAGTGAATTTGTTTTATTTAATGTATGATTTAAATTTAATAGAATATCATCATAATATGAATGATTTAATAATATTGATGATGAATCAAAATTATCTTCTTCATATGATAATGGAAAACTATCAACATTATAATAAACATCATTATTACGATGAATTATTGTTGAATTTAACATTTCTAGAATAGATCATCATTTAGTTTTTATTGACTTGACAGAAGCAAGAAAAAAAAACAAACATAATTAGAGTAAAGAAGTATATTTACTTTAGTAATGAGATATTTATTTATTATTTTATAAGGAAGTTTAATAAATAAATATTTGATAGTTTTGAATGTTTTACTTGTACAGAAAATCCCAATGATTAATCTCTAGTCTATTAAATAAAATATTCCAGGGATCTATTTTTATGTATTAAGTGATAATTGGTTGATAAAATGGAAATGAATTGTTAAGAGAGAAAGAAAAATAAGAATTATAGTACTTATTCGCCTAAATAATCTGTTCTTTTATCATTAGAAACAAACTGTAATAGCTAAAAATCAGTATGAGAAAAAAAAATATTTGAGATTTATTAAAGAAATTTATCAGAAATTTTATCGATTTTAAAATTACTAAGGCAAGATATTCAAGAAAACAAAATTATATTGATTTTGTTTTCGTATTATATTTATAATTTAAATAATATAAAAGATAATATTGAATGATTATTATATGACATTTAACGATAGCTTCAATAACATTCATTCACTAGTTTATTCTACTACTTACTCATTTGCCATTCAGTTACTTATGGCGAGAAAAAAATTGTTTCTTCTTTTTGTATGTTAACAGAACCGAAAGAAAGAAGGAGAGTGTTAAATCCGCATACTGATTGGGATGGCGACGACTGCAAGGAAATTCCCCTCTCTCTCTCTCTCTCTCTCTCGCTTAATATTCATGACTTCAGTTTTCTTGTTCTTTGCTCTGTATTTCTCTTCAGGCATTGACTATCGACGATCATCATCGAGTACCATCTGTTATAATTCGGATAGTCTATCTCGTGTTTAGAAATCGTGAAACGAGAAAAAAAAAAAGAAAAATCGAATTTTCATACACAAGCAAAAGATTATTACTACTATTTGCTGCATCGACAATCATATTAGAAAAACAGGCAGTCAACATGCATTTTTTATAGTGTCTAGCAGAAGGAAAATTTTCTATTCGATTGACAATTGAGTTTAAGGGGGAAAAAAAAAGACTTGTAGTGTTCCTCTTTGACAAATAATCAAATTCAAAAAAATTTATTTTCATAGATGAATGAAGAAAATAGAATCATATATCAAAATTTATTTTTTTCTTTTTTTTTGAGTTTTCAATAGCAAGATACTTGTAACAACGATAGAGTTAATAGATTTGTTGAAATAAAAATAGTTACATGATTAGTTTAAAGCATTCAAACATAAACAATAGAAATCTTTCGAATTGTGATAATTATTATACAAATATTGAATTTCTTTATCATTTGTTTAACAAAAAACAAAATAGAAACTTATATTATTAGATGATAAGTATTTGTTAACGAGAACTCATAGTCACATACATCCGAATTTTAAAACACAACAATAAATGATTATCATTATTTTCTACTTTATCAAAAGAAAAGTCTTTATTATGATTCCATTTTCATTCATAATTATTCATTTAGTTTATCATAGATCAAAGTTATAAAATAATATGGAATTAAATTACTAATGATCTTAATATGAATATAAGATCGAAAACACATTATTTATAATTTTGTTTGAATAATAATTAATAAATGAAAGTATAATATTGAAAATTACACAAACATGAATAGAGTTGATGATGTCTTTGAATAAAAACATTGATCGATTGTGTCTATAGAGGGTTACAATAAAAGTTCAAACTTCTTTCTTTTTTTAAATAAAACTAAACTTAACTATTAGCAACCAATTCGAAATAGTGATTATTATATTCCCCTCAGAATTTATTAACTACTTAGAACGCACCGTTCGGACTGAAATTTACAGAAATGAGAAGTACTTATAGGAAAAATTGCAATCCTATATGTCATACTAGACCGAACTTCCAACTAGTTTATATGACTCTCAGGAGAATGATTATAACTTCGTCACTATAAATGATACAGAGCTCGGACTGGTTTCAAATTAAAGCTAGCCTCTGTGCGCAACTTTTGTCCGAACAGAATTTTTAAATTCCCTCCCATTCGTTTTTTTATGAATATTTTAATAGACATGGTATTCAAATAAGCAGAAAAAAAGATGACCTTTACGACATTAAACAATGGATTTATATTGTGGAAATAAAGGAGATAGCAGCCTATTAAAAGACATATGATCAATAAATAACATCGTAATGATTTATAATTAAAGAAAATTTTACTTTTCTTATTCGAACCGAATCAACTCTCAGTCGATCACAAAAAGGTTCTTCATCGTCAACTATTATCATACAAAGAATATTAACTTTTCCGATCAGGTGACACATACTGAAACGTAATAAGCTATTAGTGTAACACCATGTCACAGATGTAGTTATCAATCATGTAATGCATCTAAAGAATTATTTTTAAAAAAATGTGTCCCTCGATTCTAAAATTCTTTAACATTTCAAGACGAAAGGATCAAATTATCATGTTATTTGATATGATCTTAGAAAAAACATCAAACAATGTGAATGATTTGTGCCATGCTTCGATGAACAAAAGAATCAATAGAATACTAAGTAATTGAATTTTATTATTAAAATACTGAACTATCGAGAGACAAGATGTCGCTACTCGTTACTATAAATCTGTAGTTCATGATCACATACTAGTTCATGTTATTCGAGATAGTATTGTTAATTCATTTCAAATAGTTGAAGCTGATATTAAACGTTTATTGATGATCAAACGAGATTGATCTGAAACAAAATTTGGTAATGAATTACTCAAAACAGATTCAAGCCATAGTCATGCGACATTTGAATCTGATAAGAAATCGGTAGGAGAATATTTACTAGAATTCATTCTTTGGTTATTAGACACAGGTGAAAGCACTCGAAAATTATTCGAATTACTGTCTAAAGATGAAAAAGAAACATTTTTTCGAATACTTCACATCTAAAAGTAAATCTTATATAGAACAGCTCATTCTTGTGTAACACGCAATTGTTATAAATTTCTTATCGTTTTGATCCTCAAGAAAATATTCGTATTGGTCCACTTATACTTGATTAACAATTATTAAATTAAATGGATCTTGTTAATGATGGATGGTTAATGTACTCAATTGAAACAATCAAGGATTGATGGATCATCAAACGAAAATATTATGATTACGAAGGGAAAGAACATATTAAATATCATGAAATTGATTATTATTGATTGATCAAAGCAGTGAACATTTTAAAATGTCCAATGTTGTTCAAATTGATCAAGAATTTACTTACCATGTGGTATGGCAGTAGTGATGTTAAACGTGGTTTCAATATTATAATGATTATCGTCTCACAGAAGAATGTATTTTTCTATCAGAAAAATATAATAAACGAGTTCCATATTACCTATGATACTATTGAATTTTTAGGTTATGAATTGATCTATGCTGTAAAGAGTTCTAACAATTAATAAATCTATACAATGAAAGATTAATTTCTTTGGTTCCGACGTCGATTAGTATTGATATGCTTTGTGTAATATAAAAAGATCAGCTGCAACTTCGTAGTAAGAAAAAGAACAGGATGAAAAGATGGGAAGGGTGTAGACGAAGAGAAGATCACACCCACACCCTAGCACATCCTTGAAAGTTTTTCAATATGAATTCTCCATTTTTTTCAAATTAATGTTCACATATCAATATTAAATATTTACATTTAAATCGTATCCATCAAAAAGTATTAGAGAGAAAAGAAGAGAATCAAATCGAAAGCTCTGAGTACAATCATAACGAAAAAAAGTGACATTATGCTCTAGATAAATCAGTCTCTTATATAAGTCGAATACTATAAGCTAGAATAACCATTATTTTGTTAGGAAATTTGAAAATCCGTTGTGCAATCTACATAAAAAGAAAAAATCAAGAGAAAGATTATTGTTTAAAAGTCTAAGAAGAAACCAATGGATTCCAGAGTCTATCGACATTTATTTATACCAGCGTATTTAACTGTTGATAACATAAAACATGACTTAAGTGTATGAAAAAGAGAAGTATATGTCTCAAGATTCAACTAAGGTTTATCTTCCTGTTCCTTAATACTTTCCACTTTGTCATAAAATGACTACCGAAATTTATTGAAAAATTTCGAAAAAAAATGTCTTTGATGCTATTAAAACAGTGCATCTAGGAAAAGATTCGACTTATTGTCGAGATCAAAACATTATCGTGACCAAGTAAGAAAAAACAATGACGATGTTTCAATGCGACTATCAATTCTTTCACAACAACACCATTTATCAATAGAGAAGAATTAAGTGAAAGAAGAAAATCGATCATTTTTCATATTTCTCTCTTCAGTCATTTCCACAAAGATTTCTAGTAGAACTATACGTTGACAAAATCTATCAAAACGTACAAAATGAAATTTATGAAATAATGTGTAGGAAAAAAAAAATTTACTTTTTTAATCAATAAAAAATCCATATAAAGGACAACATTCGCAAAGCATTTTTGTAGAGTGTTCTTATCAAAAACACAACTAAAAAGCAAAACAAGAAGACAAGTAGAGTATTCCATAAAATCAAAATAACATTTTATTAAAAGTTTATTTCACTAAAAAAAAATACATTGAACGATCTCTAAAACAACGTGTTCAGCTCTTCATTCAAGCATATTGTTCATATCTAAAACTTGCACATTAAACGCACTAAGTATTCGGACCATACAATTTTTTCTTGGTACATCAACACCGATTTTTATTTCGAACTTATACATTTATTCATTTTTCTTGTATATGAATTAAAGTTAGTTCTTTGCTATGTAGGGCGACATTACAGACAGATGTCGCTTTTACTAAATAAATTCATTTTATCAAATAAAATTCATTGATAAATAATAAAACAATTTAAAAAAGTTCATTATTCTTCTAGAATAATGTTATTCAAAAAAATGTAAATTCAACAGAAACTAGAAGAGGCTTTATATTAGTTCGAATGGTAATTGGTTACTACTATTCTTGTACTGCAATAAGGTGATTATGTATTATTTGATTCGTTTGTTAGTAAATCAATATCTTATTGTTAATTATATTAGAAGATCTAAAATTGTCGATCAAAATGTTTATTTTTTTTTAATGTAAGCAATTAATTAATCAATTGAAACTTTTATCATATACACACAATTAACTCATCTACAATGTTACGAAAAATTATTTAAAAACAATAAAAATTCTAATTGTTGAATATGCCAATAAATATTTTTCTATTTAGATAACAAATATAAATTTTTTAATTTGCAATAATTAAAAATTCTACTTAAAAAAAAAGTATTTCAATTAAATGTCATGTATATATATCAAATAACATTGACATAGTACATTATTCAACTTGTAAATGATTAAAAAAAAAAAACAAAGAAATATTTTTCTTATTATTTATTTTAAAATTTTAAAAATTGATAATTTTTATTTCAGATCTCTTGTGAATTTGATTGATTATAATAATCATCATAATGCAAGGAACAGACGGTGTCCCAACAACAGATCAAATTGAATTATATATTCCACGAAAATGTGCTGCAAGTAATAAAATTATAGCAGCTAAAGATCATGCTGCTATTCAATTGGACATTGCTGAAGTTGATGAACAAACAGGTCGCATGACTGGCAAAAATCGTACATATGCACTTTGTGGTTCAATTCGTATGATGGGTGAAGCTGATGATTCAATTGTACGATTGGCTACAAGAGATGGATTTGTTGGAAAAGGATTTTACCTTAAAGATACCAAATAAAGCGAAGAAGTTCGATATTTTCATTACTCGCTTTATTTTCTTTTTTGTACTCTCTCATGTTTTTTTTTGTTTTTCTATCTTTATTGTTTTAGAAAGAAAAAAAGAGAGAAAGAGAGAGAGAGAAACAAAAATTAATAAATAAAATAAGAAGATAAAAACAGATTTTCAAATAAATAAAGATTTTATTCGTAATATAATACGACGACTCTTGGTTCATTTTCTTCAAACTTAATTAAAAATAATATTCTAAGACATTCTTATATGAAACGATACTATGATTTGTACTGATAGCTTGCGACAAAGGAAAACAATATAAATAGAAATCTTTTGATAATATTTATGAACTTGTGATTTATTATATATGATAGCATGGAAAATATATTCAAATGAAAGAAGACTAGTAGCATTGATTTAACACATTGAATATTTCTTACAAGTCTAAACATGTGATAATCATCAAATTTATTCTCGGATATTTAATATCACTATAAACTTTATTTTATCTGACAAGATTAAAATGAAATAATAAAGTCCTGATTATTGAAACTGTAACTAACAAGAGAAGTCTTCCAATTGATAAATTGCTTTTGAATCAAGACTATGTGTATTATGTAGACTTAAATGAGTTATGAATACTTTGAAAAGAGTTCATACCTTTAGCTTATTGATACGGAGATACTACACTTACAGTATTTTCTAAATAAATGTCGTGATCCAGAAAAACTAATTTTCGAATTTTAGCTTGAAATTTTACATAGAAACAGACCTTGACAAAAATAGGTTTTTTCTGAATGTTTTAGATCTAATCGTAATTCCTGTTCTAAGATAAAACTATGGTAATAGAGTGTCTTTTACATTACTCATATAAACCAGCAGATTTGATGTTCTTATTTCAGGATAGTAGTAAATCAAAAGACTTGAAACTATGCTTGTTAAGGCTTGTCTCTGTGTAAAGTTTCAAGTTGAAATTCGAAAATCAGTTATTCTCATTTATGATATTCATTTAAAAAATACCGTAAAAGTTCAGTATCTTTGCAGTAATAGCCAATGGATACGAACTTGTTTCATGGTATTCTTAGCTCATTTGAGTCTACATAGAGTTTTTCGATGGATTAAAGATGTTTCTTTCTTTGCTCTATATTGTACAAACATTGGAATATAATGTATGATAGTACAAAGCAAGTTGTGCGATTGTATTTGGTAATTTATTCATTTATTTTAGCAGCAGTAGAAAGTTTTGCAGCAGATCAAATAACGTTAGAACATATAAAAATTGAAGATACCGATATAATGCAATGCTTTTTTTTTCTACAGATTTACATTTAAGTAAAAGTTATTCTTCTATGACTTAAAATATCAAAGAGAAAGATATTCACGATAATTTGATAGCTCTCAAAAAAAAACTGTATGAGAATAGATTTTATAGATAAATAATTGAAATCGATCTTGAGTATAGTCAAAAACAAAGCCTACATCATCCATGTGTTGATCGGTCCTATGTATTAGCGATCATCAGCGGAGTCAAATAGCCACTCGAATTCACATTACACAGTTAAACATTATCTTTCGTCATTCAGTCACTGTTGTAGTTCAGGTAAGAAGAAATATTTGCAAAATAAAAGTCACATAATAGAAATTAATTTAACCAATAAAAAAGAAACCTTAAAATATTGTTTTTCTTTTTTAATTTAAGGATTCTGATAAAAATAAAAAAAGTTAAGAAGAGTGAAGTTGAAGTTGAAATTGACTTCATAGAAAAATAAAATTGAAGAATATATCATCATTAATATATTTGTAAAATTGACAATATTTTTTACTAGCAATTGTTATTTAGAAGGTTGACAATCGTAAGTCAACATAGAGAAGAAAGTCATTTAGTTTATTTTGACTAAAGATAATATGTAATGTCTCTTATCTTAAATATAAAACAAGTAAAAAAGCAACGTATGTTAAATGTAATGAAATCTATGCTTTTATGAGAATAAACAAAAATATGTGGCAAATTGTAGGTTTTCTATCTCTTGGTAAGATCATTATGAATCCATTATAAAAAAAAAGTATGCGCATTCTTTAATATTGTCTGTAGTTCTTAATCATATAACACATGTCCATACACAAACATTATATCAATGTAACTTTGACAGCGCTTCTACAACTGACAACTGTTTCACAACAACTATCAATATTGTTTCAAGTGTGGGAAACCCAGGTACCCTGGCGCCAAACGGAGCTTTATCAGATGTAACTTCAAGCTGTAAGAAAAATTTTTTATTTCACTATTTATTCTGCAAATACTAAATATTCATGTCGATTTAGTGACGGCAACAGGTAATGGAGAACTATGCAATATACCTTATCGAATCGGCACATTCAATTGGGATATGTATTTTTGTAATAGAGGTTATTGTCCAACAGAATCTAGTTCAAATAGTACATGTAAACCAGGTTGGTTTAATGTCAAATAAATCCTATCTTATTCATTTATTCTAAAATGTTTTTATTTCTTTTAGGCAAATTTGGTTCTGTACAATTAATTACTAATGATAAAAGATCCTATCAACTTAAAACTGGATCTAGTGGAATCAATGGTATAGGTCAACAATGTCTTATTTATTACTATTACATGGGTGCTGCTAGCTCGAAGACTATTACCGTAAGAAAGATGGAAACGAGTGGTAGTGATCAGACCATTGATTCTGTTACAAGTACTCCATTCAATGGATGGATACAACGTAAAATAACTTTCAATGCTGAAGCACATGGTTATAATGTAGGACATTTTTGAAAATACGTATATTAGTAGGTGTTTTATTTAATGATTGTTTTTAGCTCTATTTTGAAGCACAAAAAACAAGTCCATCTCAAGCACCTTATATAGGATTTGACGAAATCTCAATTCGTCAAGGGAGTTGTGGTACGTAGATATTGACGGAGAAGAGAATATTCTTCTATCATGATTTATCTAGAGGATGAACCCGTAACTTCTGGTTCGATGACCACAACATCAGTACCAATTCAGACAACTACAACAACCACAGCAGCTGAAACAACTACGACAACACCCGAGCCAGTCCCGACGACAACAACAACACCCGAGTCAATTCTGACTACAACAACGACACCAGCTCAAACAACCACAACGACCCCTGAGCCAGTTCTAACGACAACAACAGTGCCGATGCAGACTACGTCAACTACTCAGCCAACAACCACAACGATCATCACTACGACAACCTTACCTATCGCGATTTCAACAACTCAATCTTCTTCATCAACCACGACAACAAACATTGTTACAGTAAATTTCAAATAATAACTTCTGTTTGTGTCTGTGTGTTAATACTTATTTTTTGCTGTAGTCATCAACAACTAGTTCTTTACTAACAACACCAGTGTCAACAGAAACTACCAGTACCATGACTATTTCATCTACAATACCCATAAAAACTACACCTATGATTACTGTAACTAGTAAGACAACAACAACTACTTCAATATTAAAGACAAGTACAATGGCGATCGTCGAAAATGTGATTATTTCTTCATACAGTCGAATACTTCCTCGAGAAAAAAGCGATATCATCGTCATAGCCATAATAATTCCTATTGTATGGATAGCATTCATCATTGCTGTTCTTTGGGTAAACAAATCAAATGGTGTAATTAATAATATCATACATCCTTTTACTAATTGGAGTCGTAATGGTGAATGGCCTGCCAGTTATGAGCTCACTAGTGTATCAGATGCTTAACACATCTCTATTGATAAACAATTTCGTTTGTTGCTTTATAAAGTTAATTCTTACATTAAATAAATGACGATGATAGAAACATTAATGTTAGATTGATCTCAAGAGAGAATAAAAATAGGGAGTAAAACTTACGACTTAAACATGTATACATTAAATTTTGAACCGATAAGGATTAAAGTGTCAACTGGGTCATAATCGAAATAATAAATATCTACTATTTCCTTGATCTAACTAACTAATTTTCGAATGATGAAGCAGATCCATGAAACTCCAAGAGATAATGCTTCTCAATATATCACAGATTGATGTATGCTGATAGCTGTTATTGATAACCATCAATTGGCTGAATCAACGATTATAATAAAGGAAATTTCAATTAAAACAATAAGTGACAAAACATTTTGCATTATTGTAGGAAATTCTACTTGGCTTTATTTATGTTCTTGAAGAGACATATTTACAAAAATGATTAGATTTCTCTTTGAGTTTATCCTTGGTATTACAATTTGGTTTAAATTGAGATATATTTTTTATGTAGAAGTGATGATCGTTCTTGCCATTTTGACAATTTTTGCTAAGTAAGAAGAATGAATACAATATTGTGTATAATGATAGTTATGTTCTTGTCAAACTCTGCGCTGTTATTATTATTATTATTATTTATTTCTTCTTCAACATTTGAATAATTTAAAAATGAGAATGTTGAGTAAGAATATTCTGACATTAGAATGAAATAAGTGCAACTCTGTAGAAAATAAAAACTATTACACAATGTCTATATGTTATCGATTCAAGGATAAATGATCAAGACCTTCGCTCGCCTTTCTTATTGTTCTTGCTGTCATTTTGATTGTATCTATTGTTATGATTTTCGAGATAAAAAAGTTCCTATCAAAAGGAAAAATGTCGGTAACTAGTATTGAAGTTGATTCAGTATCAACAACTTTATCTCAAAAATAGAAAGTGATTAAATAAGAAAATAAACTTGATAAAATAATCTGTTAGAAAAGTCTTTAAATTTAGGATAATCATCAATTATCTTTTTTCTTCTTGATGTTGTTGATTTAGTTAATAATACATACAAAAACTATCGATACTCTTTGAAACAACACTTGATATCAATTCAATAACAGATTTCTACATTAATATTATTGTCGACATTTAATTTATTCGATAGGAATATTGAAAATAAATATAAATAATTTTGTGGAATTCAATACACAAAAAACACAATACAGTACTATCCTTTATTGTTTCATTCTGAGATATGTAGAAATATCTATGATAAACGAGAGATTATTTATAAATTATATAAGATTGCATCGAAAATGTTCGATATGTAGTTAATTTTTTAATCTATCTCAAAGGTACATTTGATTATATTTTAGTTAAATGAAATTGAATATCATTGTTTATCCATAATACCTAGACGTAATATTATAGTCTTGAACTCTTAAGAAATTCGTCTTTACCGATGGATAAATCATTAATAAATACAAGTAAATATCATTCAAAAAAAAAAATATTCATAAACGAAGTTAACAAAGAAGTTTTTTCATTAGAAATACAATTACCATATTGCCTATTTATCTATTATTACAATGTTTTTTTTTATTAGAGAGTAAATTGTTGAATTAGACTTTTCAATTTAGGCTTAAAATTGCTTGTTAGAATCCAAATTATTAATTAATTTCTCGAATTAAAGGAAACTTTTCAGACAATTCAAAATTTGATTAATTGATCACTTTATGTTAAACTGAATTTTCAGTAACTTCATGAGTTAGAAGAAAAGAATGAATCCCTATGTACAAACAACTTCTTTATCAATAGAACAAACCAGTATCGCTTTCTCATAAGAATGAACAAAATGGTTATTCTAGAAATCGTTTTGCTTGTATTTATTATTTATTCAATAAAAAAACTAACCCTTATAAAAGTCGAACTTATCCATACACAGAGAAAAAAAATGAATTGCCTATTTAAATGAGTTTCTGTTTAATTTCTTGAAAAACAAAATCAATTATATCTATAAATTGTTGTGATTCATATGCTTCAACAATAACACCGTTTACAGAAAAAAGACATTTTAAAAGATTTGAAAAATGTATTACAGCTTCGTGATGACCATATTTATATAAAAGATATCGCCATGTTAAATCTGTATACAGATTTTGAATCGATAAAATTGCTTTGATATTCGTCAAATTAGTCTGAGTATTTTTTCTATATACAGTATAATTGATTGTTGAAAAAGCAAGAATTGTAAGTACTAATTTAATAAATGTATCATCAGAATCGAATTGACCAATAACACGTTTAATGAAAACCATTGCAGATGGTTGAAAGATTATCTCGGCAGATTTAACAAAAGTCACATCATCAAATAATCTTGCTTGACGTAAAAGAAACATTCCACCAATAGTTGCTGTATATTCTATTGTATTTTCAAGTAAAATAGTGCGATCGTGTTGAGATAATAGAAGAGAATCACGATTTTTCTCGAATACACGTTGAACTTTACTCATCATTAATATAAAAAAGTAATTAACTGATGAATATTTGAATCGTAATTTGAGTGGTAATCGATTTTGTTTTTCGAGAAAATCTTCAACATATTCATATCCATTATTTTCATCGAAACAATTAAGTAAATTTGATAAAAGATTCCATTGATCAATACTCAATATTGATTGATCAAATTTTAAGAGATTTAATGTTGGAATCTTAAAGAAAACGAAACAATTCTAAATGTCAAAAGTACACAAAGTTTTGAAAAAAAAAACTTCTCAAAAACATTCGAATTATTTTCAAGCTTTTACAAATTTGTCTTTATTCATATTGATTATTCGTCAAACAATCAATATTTTGTCTGTGTATTTGAACAAACTGTTTTTCTTTTTTGTATTAATTAGTACATATCATTTTTCAAATAGAATATAAATTGATTGAAGAACCTTTTTATTTTTAACTCTAAAATAGTACAACTAAATAGAGATGATAAGTTGGTTATGCTTATTTAAAATGACCAGTTTTATAAACATTTTCACTTGTAAATCTATCGATGATTTAATATTACTTGTAGAAATCTAATAAATACAATACTTGAAGGTTTTCACCTGATCAAGTTGACATGTTTTATTCAATGTCACTGATGTTGTTGACATTAATGGTATTGAATCGATAAACAATTTTCTTTTTTTATTTCTCTTATTTTTCTTGCATCGAGATGATCGAATCATTTCACTACGCATCCCATTCATAAAACATTTTCTAAGTCGACATGAAGCACATGTATGACGATTATTCATATTAATATCACATTTATTATCAAAGTGACATTTCAATATTACCTAAACAAATAAATATTAATTAAAGAAATAAAGAAATATTGACTTCAATCGACTGACTTGTTTATTTTCTGCATTTCGTTTAAAAAACATTTTACATGAATGACATACAATTGCACCATAATAAGAATATCGTGCAGATGCTCTACAAATTTTACATTCACCTAGAATTGTTGTTCTCTGTCGTACGACAGCGCTAGAAAATATCGGTATAGTAGTCAAATATTTAGTAAGTGATGTTTGTGCCATAAACGAACTTTAAAATGCACAGCTATTTATGATAAATAACGAACTGAGAAACTTGAATAGTAAAGCAATGAAGGTGAATAAAACCAACGACTTCTTATTTCTAATATATAAATAAGCTATAAGTATACAATAGAAAAAAAGAAAACAGGAAAGAAAAAATGTTTTTCTTTTCTCCATGAAAAGTCATGACGAGAAAAAAAACAGAGTATGTCGAATGCTTGTTCTGAGTTTACTAGTCAAAAGAACGGATGTAGGTTGTGCAAAAAAAGACGGAAAAGAAATTGTTCTCAGTAACCTCTCTTTTATATAAATAGAAAAATTTTAGTTTTTTTATTCTTCAAATTTCTCAATTATCTATATTTGCGATTCGTACGAAAAGAACATTTCAAATTTGTACACCATCAAAGTTATGATTGTGATATATTTTATTAAAAAGATGTAGTGAAATATCATGCTTGAAAAAAAAAGAAATCATAATTATTTTAACATTCTATAAATGGTATCTAAAATCTCTTCGAAATAAAAAATTGTCAAAAAATACATATTGTATATACTATTCGTGGAAAAGGGTTTAACTGTTGAAAGTCTCATATCTAGAAGAGATTATATTCAAAACTTATGAATTTTTTTATGAAAGCTAGTCTAGTTGAGTGTTCTCTATATACCCAAAGTTTCAAATCAAAATTCTGAAATACGAATTTTCCGAAAACCTAGTAGTCTCTAGAAAAGAGACATACTAAAAATTCGATAGTTTACTCAAATATGAATAAGAAATGAAATCCTTTAGGATTTTAATTATAACACTACGTAGTATTTATAAACAAAAACATCAATAGCTGAAGAAGTTCTCTCATCAGTCAATGGGTATTATTTTTGCTACAAAAATTGTACCTGATTACCCCAAAATGTTTTTCGATTATTCATACATAGTATGAATGATAACTAGAATATGTTTTGAGAAATTCATTAAAAATGAGCATCTACTATTAAAACATACATTGAGAGAGACAAAGGTGACGAAACAAGGATCGTCTATGCTACCATACTTTTTGATGGTTAAAATATAATAATGAAAACTTAGAAGAAAAATATTTATAGGTAAAATATTATCAAGAAGAGTCCATATTCATTCAAACACAAAATCATTTCATCGAGATTTTTTTCACTTTCCATACACTAACAAACAAAATTAATAATATATTTGATATTAACAGACAAAATTGCATTGTAGCATCTCGATATCTTTTATGTTCATGAGTTATTCGAAAATTAAGAAACTGAACAAAAAAACTCCACTTAACAAAGTCATTAGAATAAATATGAAATCTTTCGAATAATATAAAAATAATTCAAATTTTAAATAGTTAATTAAGTGAAAATCTTTTAGTTATTTTTTTTTAAAGGTTACGATTTTCTCTATTTATGTATTGATTAGAGTTATCAACAAACAATTTATGTTCGTTGTGTCGATCTAGTTGGAAATATTAATGTCAGATATTCTTGGAACACTTTGCATCATTGTTTTTGTTGATTCTATTGTTTCCGTATAGATATTAAAATTTTCCCATCGTTGCCTTTCACTTTCAAGACACAATTGAATATGTTCGAAGACTTTTTATTTGCTTTTTTTACTTCAGTCTCCATCGAATAATGTTTACAATACAAAGTTACTGAATTCAACCAAATCAAATCTTTCGAATACATAACTCAAATTGTCTCACTAATAAAAATGACACTTCCTACACATGCTTCATCTAAAATTGTTATAAAAATGATAGTATTTGCAGAAGAAAAAACAACTCCTACTACAAGCAACGTCTCAGTGCTATAAAATACTTCATCTGCAACTGCAGTCGACGATATGAATGAATCTGCTAGCAGATCAAAATTTAGTAATATCAATTCATTCTTTGGTTGAGATTTTCCTTGATAGAATCGACTGGCTCAGATTACAAATCTAATCGTCTGAGGTTTTACTTTCCAGTGTTGATAATTTATTCAACACGAGTAAAATTTTCTATTCTCATGCATGTCTATTATAATTTTCGTCGAAATCATTGATTGTTTGATTAGGATCTGCAATTATAACGTTTTTTTGTTTTTGACAATTGATATTTAGTAATGGAACAGTCATAACTATTCAAATTATGTTTTACGCTCAATATTATTCGATCAATACATTAAATTAAATCCTAAAGTTCATTTGTCATATCACTTTAATCTTAAGCAAATGTTCGATACTGCTTATCAAGTTTTGAAATTCTACGTAATCATTCCATGTATAAGAGAATGAAATGAACTTTGGTTGCAATGGAAAAAAATTTACAAAAATAATTTTTCAATGGCAAATAATACCATATTCTTATATTCAACATGCACAAACAATTCAACATTTTTAGCTAGACTAAATGTTTCTCAGCTATCGATTCGATTTGTTTGAAATATTTACTCGAATACTTTCAACATGTATCTCTCGTTTTCTATTAAGAATTTAATGATTTCGTTCATTTATGTATCGATTAAAACAGATGATCACTAAAGTTGTAATGTCATTCTTATCACACTGTAATAGAAATTTGCATAGTGACAATGGTCGTGACCGAAAAACAAGAGAGTTTTTTTCGCAACAGCTTGTCATAACAGATTAGAAGAATGTTTCGCTCAGAATTTTCTTCTCTTCAAAATACCATCTAAGACATGATGATAGAACAATCTCGGACAGAGAAGAATGTTATGTGCATCAGTCGTGACCAACGCTGGTCAAAATCAATATGCAGAATTTTTCTCTTCTGAAAATTATTGTATCTTCAAGTTTCCAACGATATTTTGAAAAGGAGAAAATTCTGAATAAAATATTCATTTGAAGTCGTTCATCTAATCTCATTAGGGAAGGTTGTTGTGAAAAGCTTTTCTCTTTTTTGGTCACGACTATGACCACGATGCAGACGACTAAATTGTAATTAACTCCTTTTATTTTTTTTGAAACGAAATTTTCAAATCGACAAGATAAAATTTGTTGATGATTTTGAGTCTTAAATTAAGTCATATTTTGATTCTCATAAATTCTATGTTGGTTCATACATATCAATCTAATTGTTATTTTTATAATAGTATGAAAATTCTATCTTGAACTACCAAAGCTAATAGGTTTTTAGCTATCGTAATGCTGTTTTCTGCCAAGCTGCACACTATCACGAGTTTCGATAGACAGAAAATAAACTTCTATCGCAACATACCATTAAAAAAAGTTGATACTATAATCAAGTACTATGATGGTGACAATATTTGTGTAGATTATGATAGATATTGAATATTATAGTTTACATCTAGATAACTGTGAACAACTAACTATATGTTCACTATGAAGAAAAGATATTCTAGAACATCTGTTCATTTATATATATATGTAAAGTTAAGTATTGATAAAGGAAAGAATTGTTCGAAATGACTTTCAAGTTAATTAATTTTTGATTTCTAATCATATGACTATTGATCTTTCAACAACTATTATCCGATCCAAAATAAAAGGCAGGCTACTATTTTTCGAATAACTTTTGATAGGAATGAGATAGAGAGCTGTAATTTTCATTATTCGAAAGAGCGGTGTCCGGGTCATCGACCGGTATAGAACTCATTCAGATGAAAGATGATTTTTGAAAGATATCTTTGGATCAGCACTTTTTTCTTTGAATATTTTCATCAATTTTCACAATAATCTTAACTCAAATCATGTCAAAATGTAGCTCTCAAATCACCATTTTTTTCGCTATAAAATTAACATTTGTTTGTTTTTTAAATCCGTTTAGAATAAAAGGTTGAGAGATAAGGAAATATGTGATAATTTTATAGCAAAAAAAACAAAGGGTGATTTGAGCTACATTTTGCCTTAATTTGAGTTAAGATTATTGTGAAAATTGATGAAAATATTCAAAGAAAAAAAGTGTTAATCCAAAGATACCTATAAAAAATCATCTTTCATCTTAATGAGTTCTATACCAATCGATGATTCGGACATCGCTCTTTCGAATGGTGAAAATCACAGCTCTCTATCTCATTCCCATCAAAAGTTATTTGAAAAATGGTAGCCTGTCTTTTATTTTCGATGGAATAACAGTATGGCGTATTATGTGTACTGTTCATAATAAATCATAGAGCAATGCCAGTTCGTTCAATGATAAATAGTATGTATCCATAAATCTAAACTGCTCCGAAATGGAAAACGTCTATATACATCTCGCGCCACAATAGAGTTAAATACAATTAGTTGTCACAAATTCACCAGATGTCAAAAATTAATTTTTGATTCAAATCGCATCATATAAACCAAGGATTGATAGTACATTAAAAAGACTATAAAAATATTTTTATGGATTGACCAGCAAATATTTTAGACATAGTTCAACGAACTAACACATTCAACCCGATGTAGCCCACCGGTGGGCTACACTACTTTCTAACAAAATATCATTACACAGAATTTTGGTTTTTTGAAGACAAAAAGTACACAAATTCAAATAAGCTTTACTTTCCAGATTGTAGAGCTTTTCACGCTGCATCTTTTGGTATAATTTCCCAGGTCCACCAATCCGATAGCGGATCCGATCGGATCTCATAGGAT
>CAJNOL010001138.1:0-14900 GCA_905250125.1 Rotaria sordida | reverse complement strand
TAAATATATTTTTGTAGAGAATTGAATTGCACATCTTTCAAAACTAAATTCAAGATTTTATCTTTTTTTCTGAACTGAGATATATGAAAAATGTCAAATGTCGTAAAACTTTTGGTACAGCCGATATATATAGAAAAAGTTAAGATCGTAAAAAATTCAGTACTAAGCAAAATAATGTAATCACTATAATAGATATATACCAATGGAAGAAAAAAAAACTGTAAATATTTTATTTAATCTTTGTGTAAACAAAAAAAGAGCTCATCAACATCAACTTGGTGCATACGTATTTTCAGAAGAGAACAGAAGTTGTTTTTGTGTACTCAAAAAGTTCATACACTCTAGAATCGGCCAGTGTGTCCGGCCGTCCGGCCGTATACACGATAACGTTTGAAAGAAGAGTCCAATCGCGATGAAATTTTCTGCATAGTTTGGTCTTAACAATGTCTCGGTTGAGTTCGAAGATGAGAATGATTGGCCATGCCATTGCTGAGTTAATGCATAAATAGTCATTTTTCCCTATGCTTCCCTATGAGAAGATAGACCCTTCTCTGTTTTCGTAAAAAACTTTTCCTATCATAGTCAAATAAAACCCGAACTATTATATACCATTCGATAGAGAATTTCACGAGCTACAAAATGATATATAAAATATAAGGAAACAAGAAAGTTAACTCACCTATTGCAAAGATAATTAAACGGAATTCGGTTCTGTGTTTGTCCACGCTCTAATTGATCCATAAATAGAGCTCTATCTTTCGATCACAGAGATGATAGTTCGAGGTTTTCTGGGGTGGAGAACTCGAATCTGTTTTCCATGCGCCTCGAAATTCCATTGGTTGAGCAGTGACTAATAGAAATCAAGTTATAGGAAAAGCGAGTTTCTTAGGGTAAATCAAGGTGAATAGTTCAAATCTGAGCTGTATCTGCCTCCAAATCCTATTGGTTGAGCAGTAGCCAATAGAAATCAAGTGTTTATAGAAAAGGCTTGCCAGGACAATTTTGATGTCCACACATTCTAGGATGACTCATCTGCCTCATTCACTTTTTGCAGTACACATAACTCTCGGATTTAAATCCGAAGTTTCCGCATTTATTTTATCTGAGTTTAGAACTAATGATTGTAGATTGACGTATACGCACTTTTAATCAAGCGCAAAAAAACCTTTTTTCTGTTCTGTGCATCATTTTCTTCACAATTTGGCAATTCGCTTGTGCACTCAAGCGATAAAACGTGTCTTGTTTACCTTTCTCTTTATCTTTCTCACATTTATAAGTGCATTTTGTATCAAATATATCCGCCCTATTTTTCAATTTAATAATGGAAATAACAGTTACTCAAAATTCAACTACATTATCGATATTTTCTACGAGTGTTGAGCGACAGAGAAATTCAATTTCATGTGAATGTAAAATTTGTGGAGCATCTGCGCGATATTCTTATTATGGAGCTATTGTATGTCATTCGTGTAAAATGTTTTTTAAACGAAATGCAGAAAATAAACAGGTTAATTGAAATTAAAAAATAGTTTTTTTCTTTATTTAAATTGATTTATTTAGGCACTAACGATATGCCAGTATAGTAATAAGTGTAAGATTAATATAAATAATCGTCATATATGTGCTTCATGTCGACTTGAAAAATGTTTCAAAAATGGAATGTGTATTGAAATGATTCGACCATCTCGATGTGAAAAAAATCGAAAAAGAAAATTGATTGTTGATTCAAACCAATCAATATCAACAATGTCAGAGATAGTGAACAAAAAACATAAGTCTGAACATGTGAGTTTCTTAATGTTCTACCTATCTAAATGTTATGATCATAATAAGATTTTATATAAGAATAAAAGAGATTGTAAAATCATTTAGTATAATCACAACTAACGACTTTTACTTTTAAACTATGAAAAAAAATATTGATTATCTTAATATAATTGTTAATAAGATAAGAATTATAAAAAAACTAATTCTCTATGTTCATAATGAAAGCTCTTAAGTTGAAATCATTTCATAGTTTGACCATTGAATATATCGAAGTAGAATTAGATGTATTGTAAAAATGTATTCTCATGCGACAGTGAATACTAAGTCAAATTTGATTATCAAAAATTTTACAAAAATTAGAGTTCGTCGAATAGAACATTTTAGAATCCTGATCGGAATCTAATTTGTACAATGTGTTTCATGTTCAAACTCAGACGCCAGCCGTACTACTAATTTCAATCGAACTAAGTCTGATAATTGCTCCGGATTCTACTTCTAACAGACCGTACACATTTCTCAGACAGTCTCAATGATAATCGTATAATAAACAATTTATAGGTGACTATTAGTGGAAAAAATATAAATCGTTGGATCAATTCTGAACTTGGACCTTGACTCGATTAAGTCCGAGATGAACATGGTAGAGTCTAGATGTGATTGAAGTGAAATATTTTCATTAGGATGATAATTAGTTCTTTTCAATTAACTGACTCATCTAAATAATTCAAAAATGTCAACTCGATGTCGAAATAAATAAATATACAAAAAATTTATAGTTATTATTTATTTCTGTGTCTTAGATTCTAGATAATAATTCCAACCGGATATTATTTATATAAGTACTTAGTATGTACAGAACATGAATTCTAAGATCTTCAACATATTTCCGTAATCTTTTGTCAGATTTTGTGAACCTTTAAAAACATCGTCTATGAAAAATAATCTTTTCTTATCGTTCTTTTTTTTTAGATTCCAACATCAAGTTCCTTAGAATCTGATCAATCAATATTAAGTCTGAATCAATGGAATCTTATAGCAAATTTAGTTCATTGTTTCGATCAACATAGTGGATATGTATTTGTTGAAGATTTTCTCGAAGAACAAAACCGATTACCTGTCAAATTACGATTCAAATATCCATCAGTTTGCAATTTTTTTACATCAATGAAACGTAAAATTCAATTTATATTTGAGAGAAATGTTGATTTTCTCTCATTATCTCATTATGATCGTGCAATATTACTTCGAACTACAGTAGAATATACGTCAAATGTTGCCAGTATGTTCATATTATGTCAGTACAAATTATGTGATTATCCACTTTTCTATAAATCTACTGAAATGATATTTAAATCATCTGCAGCAAAATTCACTAGACGTATTATTGATCAACTTGATCCAGATAATACATTTATTAAATTAATACTTTCAATTCTTGCATTTTCAACAACCAACTATACTGTATATAAAAAAAATATGCCAATTAATTTAACAAATATCAAAGGAATTTTATCTATTCAAGATATGTATACAGATTTAACATGGCGATATCTTTTATATAGATATGGTCATTATCAAGCTGTAATACGTTTTTCAAATCTTCTAAGTTGTCTTTTTTCTGGAATTGAAGCTATTGTTGAAGTACATGAATTATAAAAGTTTACAGAAATGATTTCTACTGTTCCTCATAAAACTAAACAAACATTGTAGTCAAAGGAATTTTTTTTTTGTTTACTTTTATTGTTTTTATTCATGATTAACATGCACTTTTTAAATAAATATCAAATATAAATTGTTCAGTTAATGAATAGACCAAAAGTTTTGAGATAAAATATATGTTTATTTTTTGGGATTTGTTGAAAGTCTATCTGATAAATGTAGAAATAATGAGTTCGGACCAAAATTTTGTACTCTTTTTGAATGTGAACATAAAAATTTCGTCTTAGTTTTTGTTCAAGACTAATATGGTAATCTAAACAATGTTTTATGACCTTTCAAAGATTACTTCATTAGTTTCGAACGAAAACTAAAATAATTTTTCAAAGCAATTAGCAGAATAGCAAAAGTTATCATTGAATTTTGATCAATGATATATTCACAAATAAATAAATGAATATTCCTCTTATAAGTGAATGATATCATTTAATTATAAATAAAATATACAGAAAACAAAATTAAATTAAACCATATAAACCAACCTAAATTATGCGGTCTTAATAATCATAGTATGTAGTATTTTTACGATACGTGATTATAATACAATCGTCTGTATTATCTCATGTACCAATAGAAATATTTTCGACCTATAGTTCTTATATACTTAAATAGACGGTGACAAAAACTGTTAGCTAGTCATTATATTATGATATCAAATGGTACATCTAAAAATAGAGTATTTTTCCTATTTTCTCATTTTTAACATAATTTCATATTGGCTCTATGCGTACAGCAGTGATATAGATAAGCTGATATAGTAAAGTACAGATTCTATTGACTTAGTATAACACACATGTATATATAATTCTAGTTATGATTTGTATTTATGAAAAAAATTCAATACTTCAAAATAAAGAAAATGATTATTAGAGGCTAAATCGCTGAATTTTGTGGTTTAAAAAAATATTATAAAGTCGATTGGAAGTTCATAGGATTTTTTTTTATCACATATTTGAAGATAGTGAGATCTTCAATCTCTGTAAGTTCTAGTTTGACTGTAGATACTTTTGAATATGGTGATAGACTGTTGATGAAACTATTCAGTAGTTTTCTTCTTCGACTTTACATATCGTTTTTTTTTCAATCTTACAGATTAAAATCTTCTAATCGCTAGATCACGTGAGAAACTCGTGATATGTTTAGATGAGTAAAGTGTGTAATAATTGAATATATTCATTTGATAATAATTTATTTGATATGTATTTGATTGTACTTTAAAAAAATTTCGAAGAAGATTAAAAATATACAGATTTTATTTTTTACTAGTGGAATATTCATTTTCTCTTGAAAGATATTTTTCAATAATAGAACTGAATGATAATTATTAAATTAAAAATAAAAACTAGATAAATAACAGAATTTTCATTATGATAAATTTGTTGCTCTCTTGTGTGACAATCAGAAAAAAAATCAATTATAGAATGTATTTCACTAAAATAGTCTTAAATTTTCTTCTCACATCTTTTACTTTTAATGATTTAAGATCATAAAATTCAGTACTAACCGAATTAGTATTCTGTCGCAATAGAAAAATATGTACAATAGTTGTATATGAGTGGAAGAAAAGAAAACAAACCGTAAAAATTTTATTTAATCTTTTCATCAACAGAAAAAATCAGCTCATCAAGGTCAACTTGTTTCACCTATTTTTGTGCAGAAAGAACATATTTTTCTTTTCTCTCTCAATCTAGAACTAATGTTCGATAATTAACAGACACGTTCTCTTGTGTTGATTAAAAAAAAAACTTTTTTCTTTTCTGTGTTTCACTTCCTTCGCAATGTCACACTTTGTTTATACACTGAAGTCATACGGTACGTCTTGTTAGCCTTCCTTTTCTTCTTTCTCTAATTCATGAATGCATTTTCTACGAAGCATATGTATGACATTTTCAGATATAATAATGGAAAGAACAACTACTATAGATGATTCAACTACATCGCAAATACTGTCTACCAATGTCGAGCGACAGAAAAATACAATTTCAACTGAATGTAAAATTTGTGGATCTCCTGCTCGATATTCTTATTATGGTGTTATTGTATGTCATTCATGTAAAATGTTTTTTAAACGAAATGCAGAAAATAGACAAGTTGATTGAAATTAAAATTTCTTTATTTTTTTAATTAAAATTGATTTATTTAGGCAATATTGAAATGTTACTATGATAATCAATGTAACATTACTATGGATAATCGTCATGCATGTACTTCATGTCGACTTGAAAAATGTTTCAAAATGGGAATGCGTATTGAAATGATTCGATCTTCAACATTCAGAAAAAATCAGAAAAGAAGAAAAATAAAATTTATTATTGATTCAAACCAATCACCGTCAACAATGTCAATGACAGTTAACAAGAAACATAAGCCTGAATATGTAAGTTTGTTAATATTTTATATTGTTTTGCTTGTTAAAGTATTATGGTCAAAGAACAAAAAAACAATTGTAAAAATCGTTTAGTCTAATCACAATTGACAACTTTACTTTCAAACTAGGACAAGAACCATAATAATTATCTTAATATAACTATTATTAAAATGAGAATCGTAAAAAGAATTAATTTTCTATGTTCATAATGAAAGTTCTTGAGTTGAAATTATATTCATAGTTTAAGATTTGAATTTATTGTAAAAACAGATTCTCATTCGACAACGAATATTAAATCAAATTTGATTACTAAAATTTTACAAAGATTAGAGTCCGTTCAATCGAACATTTTGGAATCCGAACTCGCGTCCAATTTGTACCACGTTTTTCAGGTTCGGACTCAAATGCCAATTGTAGCATTAATTTCAACAGAATGTTTTAGTCTAAATCTGATAATTACTTCGAATTCTGCTTCTA
This sequence comes from Rotaria sordida, assembly GCA_905250125.1. Classification (NCBI taxonomy): domain Eukaryota; kingdom Metazoa; phylum Rotifera; class Eurotatoria; order Philodinida; family Philodinidae; genus Rotaria; species Rotaria sordida. The sequence goes on along the minus strand of CAJNOL010001138.1, from coordinate 8,572 downwards.
CCAGGCCGTACGCATTTCTCAGACAGTCTCAATGATAATCTTATAATAATTAAATTATAGGTAGCTGTTATTTGTAAAGTATAAACCGTTGGATTGATCCCGAATTGAGACCTTGACCCGACTAAGTCCGAGACGAACATGATGTAGTCTTTGATACGATTGAGGTGAAATATTTTCCTTAGAATGATAATTAGTTGTTTATAATCAATTAACTTATATAATTAATCTCAAATATTGTGTTAGAATAGTGTGATTCATAGGTATTATCTCAAAAACCTCAACTCGACATCGAATTAAATTGATACTGACAGTATACCAAACGTAGTTTTCGGACGTACTTTTATTTCTTATAAAAAGCTTAAAGAATCTTTCTCTCTATACGGAGTGATAGAGTAAAAACAACGTTCTATTTTTCTGCACTGCTATGTCATTTTTCAACGAATATCATAATAATAAAATTTCAATAAGACCTATATGATTATGATATGTAACGGTTCAATCCGTTCATATTGTCTTCGATTTGTATTCTCTTCATTCTTTTTTCTCCCCTCTTTTAATGCCTAACCTATCTACATATATATCCTCGTGGAAAACAAATAGTTAGACTTTATTTTCTTAATATATCATTACTATAAATCAATATTCCTAGAAAAATAATTATATATTCTGATAGCACGCCAAATTCTCTACAACCTTACATATATATGTTTTGAATTGCACTTATTACTCAAGCACACTAAAAGTACTCTCACCGTCAGATTATCCGGAAATGCATTTTTTTGTTTTCTTTTCATTGATTTTTTTTTTCAAACTTATTTTAATATCAGAAAGAACTATTACAAAACTAAGCGTATATCCAAGAAATTTAGAATCTGTTGAGCAGAATAGCTTTTATGAACAAAACACTCTTCAACTATCAACCGGTCAATCTCATCTTTTGACTGTAAGTAGGATTCAGTGGAAGTAAGAAGACACACTTATATAAGTAAAAGAATCCCATTTTCTTACACCTATGTGTGACAATGAGATCTTCATCCAGACATATCATGAGCACGAACTCTTTTAGGATTTTCTTAGTCTCACAGTTAAAAGATGGAATCGAAAGGCGTCCAACAGTTGAATATGTTCTCTCATTAGTAAGAAATACAAGACAAATTTTGAAGCGTTCAAGATAATTTCGAGATCTTTTGTCAGATTTTATGAATTCTTTAAAATATTGTCTATTAAAAATAGTCTTTTATTATTGATTTATTTTAGATTCCAACATTAAGCCTCTTAGAATCTGATCAATCACCATTGAATATTAATCAATGGAATCTTTTATCAAATTTAGTTCATTGTTTCGATCAACATAGTGGATATGCATTTGTTGAACATTTTCTCGAAGAACAAAATCGATTACCTATCAAATTACGATACAAATATCCATCAGTTTGCAATTTTTTTACATCAGTGAAGAGTAATATTCAACTTGTCTTCGAGAAAAATCGTGATTTTCTTTCATTATCTCGTCATGATCGTACAACATTACTTCGAACTACAGTAGAATATACAACAAGTATTGGTGGTATGTTCACATTACGTCAGTATAAATTATTTGATTATCCACCTTTCTATGAATCTACTGAAATGATATTTAAACCATCTGGAACAAAATTCGCTAGACGTGTTATTGATCAACTTGATCCAGATAATACATTTATTAAATTAATACTTTCAATTCTTTCATTCTCAACAACCAACTATACTGTATATAAAAAAAATATGCCAATTAATTTAACAAATATCAAAGGAATTTTATCTATTCAAGATATGTATACAGATTTAACATGGCGATATCTTTTATATAAATATGGTCATCACGAAGCTGTAATACGTTTTTCAAACCTTTTAAGATGTCTTTTTGTTATAATTTGGGCCATTGTTGAAGCACATGAATCACAAAAGTTTATAGAAATGATTGATTCTGTTATTGAACAAACTAAACAAACATTGTGTTTGTAATCAAAAGAATTCTTTTTATTGTTGTTGTTTATATTGATGACTAGCTAAAACAATATGCATACTTGAAATAAACATTAAAAAGATGTTATTTAGTCATTCGAAAAGCCATTGAGTATATTATAATTGTAGAATCGAGTAGTTCTATGTGGTTAAGAAAGATTTTTGTTTTATATATCTGTTTTATTTTTTATCGATGAGATCATTCAAAATTCAGATTAATTCATTTATCTGAACTGTCTGTATACGAAAAATTTTGCAAAAAATTTCTCTAGTAGAATATTTCTAAAAATTATTCTGAAATGTAAATTTTTCAACGTGATATGTAGTTTAAAAGGAAACTTTTAGTACGAAATGAATTGACTTATTAAACTTTAACATTGTTTACATTGTCATGTACTCAAACTTTTGCAACAATTGTACTTTAATGTGCGAAAAAAAGTATTTATCCCACAATTTTAATGGTAATCTAGTTGATCGAATGAACAAAATTTCGAATTGCCTGATAAAATCGAGTAATATGTTCAACAACTTAAGCTTTTCAATTGGAAAATATTTCAATAATCGAACTAGTCTTTATAAATACAGAATAATATTCTATCTATGCGTAGCTTCACAGTCAGTAACACATTCTATGTCTATTATAATCAATCATCGTTTCGTGACTACACGTCATTTTTACACAATTCGGTACAAGTTAGCTATGTGCAAAGTTATTTTATCCTACTCTGTAAAGTGACGGTTACAAAATTATTCTCAATCGAGACAAAGGATAGGAAAATAGCTTATCCTGCATGTCTTTAATGTGATAATATTTTGCTATGTGTCACTTTTAGAGTCTTCCAACTAGAGTAGCATTAAAGAATAGTAAGATAAAAACTTTTTAGGGTAAAGTAAAGGTAGAGGTTCTACAGGATAGGGTAGCGTAAGGGATAGAAGATTTTCTTCAGCATTCAGTCCATCCAGGAGTTTTATGACTGGGATGCAAAAACTATTCATAGCTGAAATAATTAGAAGATGAAGTTGAATATATTTCTGAAATGTGTAAAACTCTTATATTTCGTGAAATATTTCGAACGTTTTGTCTGAATTTAGAAAGTATTAAGTATATTACGAACAAAAAAGAAAAAATAGTCGCTAGGTATTCATGAACTCTCATCCTATATGCTTGATAAAATTTCTCGAAATGGCTGGCTTCTCTTAATTCATCTCTATAATTATTCCTTTTCCAAAGGTTACATTCAAAGAGGTAAGAATGGTATTATTGACTAAGAAAAATGTTATATGTGCACCTGATTGACGGATGTTCTAGAAAACTTACTAGAATGAGAATCACACAAGCTTATATCAACTGGATCCGAACGTGGCTAACTGATCGTCAAGCAACTATCGAGATGCAAGGTAAAAGATCGCGATGAATTACAATTCAACTAGGTGACCCTAAACGGTTTAGTTTAATATCTACGTTATTCATCATAAATTACAGTGATATGGCTAACTATATCCCCAGAACAATACTCTTTTTCTTCGCAGACGATCTCACGACCGTACTGTTGAGATAAAGTGGAATTCGATTTATGGATCAGTGTCTAGATCTAGAACGCCGACTACAAACGTATTTAGAACAACTTGAACTTTACTCGATATTGGCAACAAATTCTTTACCTCAGGTAGGTTGTGGTAGTCATTCGATTGAGTGGATTTATTCATTCAAGTACTTGGGTTATTGACTAAAAATGAAGTTAGACTGAGGAAATATTATTGGCAAAACTTGTCTAAAGGTTCGCCAGCAAACAATCAGTGGTATATCCTCCACATAATTACGACGCATTCTCTTTTCTACTTTCGTACTATTTCGCTTCACATAGTTATTTGAGCTTTACCCTTTATTTACCGGTTTTCAGCGTATGTAGCTTAACCAGTTATATTACTGCCAATATTGAGACGACTTCGTCTTTGCGTTTATGTACAATGAAAAATCACTGGATGATCGTTGCTATACCTACGGAAAAAATATGCAAAAGCGCTGATGAACTCTAGAGATAGATTCCTGCTATCGACACAATTAGACTGGCAAAAGGAAGCAGGATGAATTTGCTGTTTTCACAAGTCAAAAAAGATTCATGCTACACATGGATGTACTCGAGCAAGCGATTAGATGGATGGCAATGTATGATACTTCCAATTCCGTAGTAGTATGCAATGAAGAAGAACTTTTATGCTCTGCTTTATTTCCGGAAAGTTTCCAGACAGACGATTCTAGGCTACGTTGACAAAGAAAAGAAGAGAAGAATAACAGGAAAACAGGAGAAAAGACTCAGAGAAGAGAAAAGAAAACAACGTGAATTAGGATCGTGGTTAGAGCCTAGAAGAGACACGAACAAGGGGAAAGAACGGAAAACTACGTATATATATATATATATATATACATGTATTACTCATCTCTTTCAAACATGCTATCTCCACAATTATTCTGTTAACCTTGTTCTTTTTCTCGCTTCATACCATATTTGTTGCTTCACGCTTCTTTTTGTTTTGTATTTCTTTGTTTTCTTTTTCTTTTGTTCCTCTTATTTTATTTTACTTTAGTTCACTATTGGTATCTATGGTCCTAAACCTCAATTATCTCTTTAGGACCGACACGGTCATAGGATTAAAGAATGCTAATAATAAAAAGATTTAAATGATGTTTTTTTTAGTGCAGTTCAACGCTGTTCGGTACGATATATTATTTTCTACTGTCTTTATTATGAAAGAAAATCAATCGTACAACATAGGATAAAATAATGCTTTAGAAATATTAATTTAGTAGAATAACTTTCATTGATCGATTTTTGAATATAATTATTTATTAAATTTCATATCAGAAACACTTCTCCTACGTACAGTTTTTGATATTAACATTGTTCTGAGAATTATCATTGAGTTTATAAATCAATTTATGTCATTAGTAAATTTTCCTAAAAATATTAACACTGTAAACTTTCAAATGTGACCTACAAAAAGAATTGAATAAGTTAAACTCAATCCCAGTGCATCCCTAGACACGCTACTATATGCGGAGCTTTATATTCAGAGATACAATTTTCAACATGCTTCTCTTAGTTATTTTACTCAAGTCTCGATCAACTTGAGTATATTAACTATGACTAAAACGGGCTAGATTTTTTTTTTGGCTGTCTCATCACAAGAGATTTTTAACTATTTACATGTCGCTGTAACATTCTTTTCGTTATCTCGGCCTTGAAAAGATCCATCCATTCTATTTTTATTTTGTAATGTTTGCTTCTACGCATTATATCTTATCTTTTTGGATGCTATTTTAGTAGGATACTACATTATTTATTGTTCGAAAAACGAAAATAATATTTTTAGAAAATAAATAATCTCTATAAGTTAAATGAGATATGTCATTTTTCTTATAGATAAAAAAACCAAGTAGTTCTGCAAGATCGTCAAAGATTTTCTTTGGAGTCGTATACTAAGAGAGAAAAATAGATTAATTCTAGTTGATAGTATATTCTTTGTTTTTGATTCATCTGTAATAAAAACCTAAATTTGATTATCTTTCTTAACGAGTAGTTTCATAGAGATATAACATATGAACAAATATTAAATCCTTTCTCTAATTCTATGATAATTAATATAAAGAAAATCACTGATAAACACATTATCAGTTCTAAATACTGATTGAATTTATTACTACCGACTTCTTTTTATTGTCAGTAGTTTAAACAATATCTTCTAACATATAATCTTGAATGTTGATTGTTTGCATTTGTCAAAAGAATTAATTATTTCCATTTAATTCTGAATGATATTAATTTTTTTCTAAAGTAAATCAGTTGTAAAAAACATAAAAAGGCTGTTCTATAAGTAGTGAAAATTCTGTTTTACTACAGAATTTAGCAAGACAATTTTCTAAGCGAAGAAAGATGCAAAAACAAATAGAATTACGTTCTAATCTATGAATTATCTAATTGTCTATTATTGACTGAATTTTCTACGCATTTAATTCTTAGAATTATTCAATTTATTAAATATTTTTGCATGTCTGAATTGTAATTTGATTCTGTATGTAAAATTATTTTAACTAAACGGAAGCATTAAAAAAAATCAATTGAATATATTATATTAAAACAAAAAAAAAAAGAAATTTTGTCTCCTCTAATTATCCCATTTTTATTTTTCTTTGGGTAATCTAATTATTTGTAAAGGTATACAAAAGAGACTATTTATATGTTTTCATTGATTTATCAAAGATAAAAAAAAATTGTTGTTTGAATAAAATAATAATAGTATATTGATTGACAATCATCCAATATCTAAATTTTGATTAATTAATTCTAAATTATTTAAAAATATTATTTTTATAGAATAAAAACCAAAATCATTAATTTATTTCTATCATTGACAGATTAGTAGAAATATTCTCTACAATAGAATATAAAAATGAACTAGTAAATTTTAATTATTAGTCGTCATATTTCTTATCTTGTATCAAAACTTTCTTTTCACTTTGTTTCATCCAAACAATCATTGCAATTGTTACTATAGATAATTTATTAACCTTCTCTTTTCATTCTTCATGTCGTTTTTTCGCTTGAGAAAATTAAAGTTTCCTAATTGTTTATTCGAGTGGAAAATTTGTTCCACATGCATGCATAAAATAAATCGCATGTTTATATAAATGAACTCTGTAATATTCTAAAATATTCAATTTACCGTAATTATCTGAGTAAGTTTTGAATTGTCCTAAGGAAAAAAACATCATTTGAGAGAGCAAAAAGAGTACATATTTCAAGCGACTCATCTATTTTTTGGTTAAATTTTATCTTAAGGAAATTTCCTCACATACATCATATTCGAAAAACCAAAAATAAAAGTATAGTCTGAAAAAACCAGGAACTGTCATACTCGCTTGAGTTTTATTGACCTTTTGCGCAATAATCCTAGAATAAATCGGTAATATAATATGGCGCAATTAGATACTCATGCTTTTGTTTGATATATTCTAGTGTAATGAGTCATCACATTTTACGTTTACGTAAAAAGAGAATGAGTCACAATCAAAAATTTTAGTATTAAGTAAAATTAGAATTATTGTTGGATCAAAACAAAAATATAATATACTTATTCCAATGGAAGGAACAAAGTAAACAATTAGACTAGTTTTTATTTTTATAAATAAAAAGTTCATCGAGGGCAACTCGGTGCATTGCTATTTTTACACTCTATCCACATTTATTCTTTCGACTGAAGAACAACCACCGTCGATCGACACATTTTCTTTTTTTCTCCATCATTCTTTTCTTGACAAGAAAGCAAAAAATTCTTTTTTCTCTACCCATTTTTACTACACAATATAGTTATGCACTGGAGGTAGAGGTTACAATTTTGCTTTGCTTAGATCATTGAGCTTCTCTAAAGCCAACAAGGTGGTGTCTACAAAACCAACATGTTTTAGTTTGATATTGAATAATGAAAGAACCATTGACTGAAGATCCGAACACTACACCAATATTTTCTACCATTGTTGGACGACAGAGAACAACAGTTATATGTAAATGTAAAATTTGTGAAGCATCTGCACGATATTCTTATTATGGTGCCATTGTATGTCATTCATGTAAAATGTTTTTTAAACGAAATGCAGAAAATCGAAAGGTTAAGCTTTTTTGCTTTTTTTGTTTTCGTCATATTTATATTGTTTTTTTTTAGTCAATATTAAAATGTTCGTCTGGTAATAAATGTGATATTAACATGGGTAATCGTCATACATGTGCTTCATGTCGACTTAGAAAATGTTTCATGAATGGAATGCGTAGTGAAATGATTCGATCATCTCAATGCAAGAAAAATAAGAGAGATAAAAAAAGAAAATTGATTATTGATTCAATACCATTAACGTCGACAACATCAGTGATATTGAACAAGAAATTTCAATTTGATCAAGTAAAAATTTTCATATAATTATATTAATTCGATTTCTACAAAGGATATTAAATTATTGATAGATTATTTTTACCTCATGAAATTTAATTATAACACTATATTGAAAAACTTTACTGAAGAAATTTTGCCTTGGATAAAACGAAATAAACTAAACAGTAATGATACTATCCGATATTTTTAAAATGAATGTTACCATTAGTAAAAAGGGTAGAATAACAAAGCTTTTGATTAGTGCATGTGGGTATAAGTATTAGGCTTTCCTACATCTACACACATTCCTGGATTGAAGAGCTAGCACTACTCATTTAATGCAAATATTGTCACTTCCAATCGAAACTTGTATGTAGTGATTCAATGAAAGAATATTTGTTCAACACATCTATGATGAAACAACTTGATAATACTATGAATAAGATTCCATGAAAGAAGAAAAAATTTATTTTTTGAAATCAACGAATACTTGATTTAATGAAACGATATGAAAAAGATTATTTATCATGAGATGAATATTTTAATAAGATTAGGAAAAAATAATAATTATATTTTTTTATCACCATCTTATGCATTATTGAACTCTATGTTCTTATTTTTATTATTAAAATTACCGACTCTAATA
>CAJNOL010001137.1:0-69570 GCA_905250125.1 Rotaria sordida | reverse complement strand
TACTGTATGTAGTATGATTTTTCCCACATAATGTTTGACGCCAAGTGGTTTTTCAGTTAATAGAAGTTATATTGACAAATTTTATATTATTTAAAAAAAAAGAATTCTAAGCTGCAACCTTTGAAGCATTTTAAAAAAGAAAAGATGGCTTATTATTTATATTATTATCGAATGTTTTATGAATCATCAAAAGTGTCAAAAACTTTCATTGCCAAGAGTTTAGATTTATCCATGTTCTAAAAATAAAATTAACCAATAATTTAGCATGATTTATATTGTAGTATTAGTCAAGATTAATCCTAAAAATAATTAATTCTTTAAAATCTTTATTATTAAACAGTTTTGATTAAAAAAAAAATTCTAATAACAATAAACATATAGCATTCAATTTCAAGAGAAAAGAAAATTTCGTAAAATACTTTCTCAATTGGAGATAATTGAAAATATCTTTATCAAAATATAATCCAATATTATTATAAAGAAATTTGATGGCATGAACATTTATAATAATCTTTGCTAATTTATTATCACCCAGTGGTCTGAGTAGCGGTGAAAGGAAAATGAATCGTTCACGATTAATTCTATTTTAACGATCATCACTTCGTTTAAAGTATTTATCCAATTTTTATTTTCAACAAACACAAAACAAACTTTCTTTATCAAATTCTACGTAATGCAGACATCAATATTGTTATTGAACCGGTTTTATATGTTTTTATCTATCCAAATATCATACACTTGAATTTTATTTATTTACCATAATTCTATTTATCGCTATAGCCATGAAAAGAATCTTTTTTTCTAATTGAAGTGAATATGATCAAAGATTTCAAGAGGAAAAAGATATTAACTGCATGTTGCTACTCATCAGTGCTAGCTTGAATACTTGACTTTTGTTGATGTCATAAACACTTTATGAATAATCTCCTATTGTCAACTTTGAGACAAAAAACCTATATAGTTGTGTTAATAAAGAAAAAAAGAATTAAACTCTCAACTGTTAAGAGCAATAGAATGGATCAATTCTTTGTGTCGATCCAGGTATTTAAAATAGCAGAAAGCAAAAAGAAAACAGAAAGTAATCTCAATTTCCACTTTGAAATAGTTTATGCCAACAGTTTTCTATTTACAGTTTCAAGCTTAAAACCGCAGTTCTGTTTAAATACTGCTCAGAGAATACCAATGAACTTATATATAATAAATAAGTATTCAATAATGAAGACAAATGTTTATAGACATCATTTGATATCAGTATGGATCGAGCCATTAATCAATGTTACCTAAAGATAAAGATAGAATAACACTGCAGTTTTTTTTCTTCCTAATCTCACCAAACTTTGATACAGATTTATTGATTAGTTTCATATACATAATAATATCAAGTTCTTTTGAAAAACAAACAAATAAATCATCATCATCATCATCTAAATAATGTTCTAGATTCTGTATTTATATTTTTATTCTCATATTGTTTTTCTTTCTTCTTTTCATATCATGCAACATGAATATTATCATTAACTGCGCACTTAAGTCTAATCTCAACAATATTTCCGTTAATATGCTTTTGTGAATAATTACTGACCTCATTATAAAAATGAGAAATGTGCAATGTTTTTTTTTTCTTTCATCAAGAAATGAATCAGTAATTTTCTTTTATTAAACAAAAATTCACATTTTCATTTATCTCAGAAAAAAAAAGGCAAATATTTCCAGACAAAAACAAAATTCCATTAAAATGGTATTTATTTCCTCTTGGTTTTTTTTTCAAAGTCGTATCATATATAAAATAATTAACATATGCTACTTGATAATACTAGAAAATGGATCTTGGGTACAAATAAATAAAGAAACGGAAACGAAAAATAGTTAGTTCGTCCGCCTATATCCTGTACGATTGACGACTGGAATTGATTCGTTTTTTTTTTGTATTCTTTAAATGTCATAATAACTAGTTATATGATCGGCTTTTTCTACACTGTGTTTGTCTAATCATAAATTCAAGGACGATGAAATGTTAGAGAACAAAGCGAAAAAAAAAGAAAACAAGGTTTTTCATACGGTGTTTACTATCGGAATTTTTTTCTTGTCTAATTCTTTATTCATTATCGCATTTAAAAACATGTTTAAAGGCATAAGAAGTCGTACCTAATCTAAAAAACATTTACAAAGAATGAGAAAAAAATAGATTGGTGTTGCACATAAAAGTATTTTATAATGAAAATTTGCGTAAATGAATGACTTGATGCTTCATTTGAAAATAATATTTTAATATAACTGCTTAATCCATGGTAGTAGAATAGCTTAGAATCAAAAGTCTATGAAAGAAAAAAACCCATACTAACATTTTCTAATATTGTGAATTCAATTTTCATATGTTTTCCCTTATATATATTTTATTGATATGGTTTCTATTTTCTATTGCCATATAACTTAGCTTGATTAATTCTTGAAAGAAAAATATTGACTTGGTAGTGAAATTAGAAAATAAAAGTAGGAAATATAAATTCATTTATAACTAAATCAATCATTTGGCCATTATATGGAACACTACTGCGTGACAGCAAGGAAGATAGTCTAGATAGATAACCTTCGTCTTAATAATTAAGGCTTTTAGTTCTATCAAATGACAACAAAAAAACAGAAATTCTTTCATATACATAAATGTTCTTTACGTTCTTTTTAAATTAATTATAATTTAAATAGTTCAATGACTTTTTATTGTTCTTGTTTATTAGACAAAGACTAAAAAAAACAGTATTTTGTTATTCATTTGATAATATTAATGATGGACTAATTCGATAAATATGACAAGATGACGATGATATGTGAATGATCAAATACATTTGTTATTTTTATTTGTATCATTAGACTTTGTTTCGTTCGAATAAACATGTGTGGATGAGTGGCATTGTCATCTACATTGAATATGCATACAGTAAAATCGATTATCAGTTTCTGATGGTGGCCTACAGCATTACGCTTGGTATCAAGTGAATGATAGATCGACTGCTGTGCACATAAACTGTTGACACATGGCTTAAATTACTGATAATAAATCTGTTGTTAAAGTCAAAGTGACTGCTGTTAGACAGAAATAAATACATGTATGCATCTATACAATGTAATATTAAATTGAAAATAATAAGATAAAGATGAACTAGCTCTGTAATATGTTCGAAGAGATATGTATTTTTTTCTACAATCAATGTCATGACAGTATATTATTTTTACCTTCTTTTTGTTCTTATTATTTTTTCAACAGAAAAGAGAAATGGTACTATCATGAGGAAAAGATAAGAAAGAATTGATGATCCTAGAAAGAAGAAAGCAAAGAAAAGCAAGAAGAAAAAAGAATATAGAAAAAAAGAAAAGAAAAGAAGATGGAAGATGGTGAATGAGATTCATTGGTATTCCGTCCTCACTTTCTTAAACAATAATTAAACACAACTCACCATGAATGACTCATTGAATCCATATTCCATTCCTAATCGTAATAATAACACTCAAATAACTGTTCGTCTTCTTTCAATCTATTCACTTTTATTAATTTTAATTGGTACTCCATGTAATCTTCTTTGTTGTATAATTTATTTACAAAAAGCAAATCGTTCAAATTCAATAAAAACGATATTTGGTTATTTAGCTTTTCTTGATACAATTGTTTTATATACATTTAATTTAAATTATGTCTTTCGAGAATTTAATATGGACACTCCAAAACCTCATTTTAATAACAAATATAATAATAGTACGAATCCGTATCCAGATGAAAATGATAATATTAATGGTATTATTATTAAAAAAAATCTTGAAGAACGTTCACTATTTATCTGTCGGTTTCTATCCTATCTTGGTAAGAAAAATTAAATATAAGACTAAAATCCGATTCTTCATATTTATTTTAGCTTTTTCTACCTTACAAACGTCCTCATGGGTATTAGCATTTGGTTCATTTAATCGTTATTTATTAATAAAAAAGCTATCACATTTCGAATTTATTTGTAAACGACGGTATACTATAGCAATATGTTTGTTTTTAACATGTTCATTTTTTCTATCAAATTTGCATATACTTTGGATGAATGGTTACCATTCACCATATGGCAGTATTGTATGTTATAAAAATAAATATTATCCTAATTATATGGTTTGGTATCAACGATTACATTTGATTTTTTATTCAGTTTTACCAAGTATTATTTTATTTATATTTAATATACTTTTAATACGTATTATATTTGAAAGTAAGAAACGCTTAGATAATCATAGACGTTTAGTTTTGTTTGCTGCCGCAGCAACAACTACAATACCAACTAGTAAACGAAAAAATTTCCTTGCTATACAACAGATGTCATCATCAGCATTAAAACAAACAAATAAAACTAGTCCATCAAGATTACTTAATCGACATAGTCGAAAATTAACTATATCATTGATATTTATAACAATATCTTATTTTACATTAACATTTCCATCAACAGTTATTTTTTCATTTTTTCGTTCATATATTGAACCACCCGCATTAAGACGAACTATATCACTTCTATTTACGAATTTATCAACAACGACACATGCTATTCGATTTTTTATTTATTTTTTTTGTTCAACTGATTTTCGCAATGATCTCTATACTTTATTTTTACTCAAACGATTCTTTCGTCTCAAATCAATTAAAAAACAAGAACGAGAACGTCATACAACTTTACATCATACCACTCCACGTCAAACAACTGCACTTTATACAACTCCACTTCATACAACTTCATATCCTAATAATAGACAAATTGAATTTCAATTAATATCAAATAAATATCAGTTGGATGGATGATGAAAGAGAAAAAAAGAATAAAAATGATAAGATTTATTGTTTACTGTTATATCGTGTTCGATATATTGGATGAATGTATGCATGTTATAATAGTCGTGTATAAACAGAAATGGTTCAAATCTAGTTCAAAAGAAAACATGAGTTAACAACACCAATTTTATTATTTTCTTCTCATTGTTAATGAATTATGCTTTGAATAGACCATTTCTCATTAATACGGAACACTCCAATATTCTCACACAATCTATCTCATTTTGAGATGTTATAGTACCTGACCTTGTCATCACATTTATGTGTTTCTATATATATATATATATAAAAGAGCTCATCGATCTGCCATATCAGACAAACATTGAAGCACGTTTGATTCAGTGTGCTAGTGCACGCTCGCCTGCTCGTCAATAATCATTATCGAATCGCATGAGTATAGATGCATACATCGGAAACACTCGACGATAGAAAAAAAACGACGCAAAACTACAAATAACAAGCAAATACTTCTCTTCTATCTTTTTTTAATTGTTTTATTCTATTAAAGGACATATATTATAATTTTTTTATATCGATAAATGACAAAACTTATAATCAATTCATTGTTCAAATATATAATAACATGAAAAGCAATGATTTTATTCATACTAGGTATTTCTTTATTGTCTCTAGAGAATTTATGTCGGTGTATTGTATTTGAATAACAAAGACAATAATACTATTACGCCTCATATTACTTCAACACCAACATTTATACATAAATTTTCTTTTTCAGAGAGATTTCCATTGATATAAAATAATATTATTAGCAATAATAATATTAATATAAGATAAAAAAAATATCTTTGATTCAATTCGAATAATAGAATTCATTCATTTCAGTTTTGCATGTTGATCCAAAAATTTTTTCACTAGCGCAACAAGAAATTATACGACAACAAGAACAAAGTAGATATACAGAGCACGAACGAAAGAGAAAAAAAAGAGAGAAACGAACAGTGTGCTACACATCGACATAAATCAAACAGACTTTTAGAGGTTCTTCTTCACATCACTGGGGTAATGTCATAGACATTTTTTTTTCTTGTTTCTTAGGCTTCCATTTTCATATTGGCACTATTAGTATTGCTCCGCATTGTTTGTTGAATACGTCGGCGTAACTCATTGACTTTACTTTCTTGAGCACGAATATGTTCATCAGTAATTGTAACATGCTAAAAAAAACCAAAAGAATTTTAAATAAATACAATAATTTCAAAAAAAAAAAAGAAATAACATACTTCAATTAATGGTTGATCACGTTGAACATAAATAGTTGGATTTTTTTGAAATTGTTTATTTTGACCAAAAAGTGCACGTGAATTACTATATAAATGAAGTGATGTTGCAAGACTTATGACAATCGTTTCGGGTGACATATTAAGACCGACACCTAAATGAATTTAAATGTAGGCAAACTAATTAAAGTTTTTTTTAAAGTTTTACTAAAAATATAATGAAAAAAAAAAGAGTTATTTTTAGATCAAAGAAGATATGGAAAAGCATAAAATATTAATTATTTAGATTGAAATTAAAAAAAAAGAATATTTTATTATTATATACTCATTGTTATTTTATAGACTTATAGATTAAAGCGCTTTTGTTTTTAAATTTAGATTGTTGAAAATAATCCTATGCCTTTATATGAATTAAATTCTTTAATTTTTATGCTAATCATAATTGAAAAGAAAAAAAAATATGATGTTTTACGTATGACAGATATAGAAAAAAATTGTTTGTTCAGTAGAAATTGTTTTCTTCTATACACCCTCATTTATGTAAATATCATTTGATTACATGACTATGTAAATTATTTGCTAATATGAACTCCTTGTATGTTCTAATAAAGAAAAAACGATCTAGAATACTTGAAAGTATATTAGTCTAGCTTATAATGTTTTTTTTACAAGGTCAAAGAAAAACATGAAACTAATTTCAGATCATTTAATTTATAATACACACAAAAGTAAAATTCAAGAAATTATATTGATAAAGCTTCTTTTTCATGACGTCGAAAGAAAACGATAGTATTCATGATTTGATATAAAAAGAAAAAGTTAATATGACATTCATTTTAAAGAAAATGTAAAATTTAAATCGATTGTGTACAAAAGAATATGTAATGCTTATGAAATATACTATTGCATAACTATTTCAAGTTTTTTCTTCAAATATAAAGGAGATTATGCAAGTTATGACTCTTTTAAAATATCATCTATTATAAATTGTACTCTTTTCTTGTGAGTTAAGTGTACTTCTACAAGTTTGATTGATTTTATATTTCAATCATAATGTATACAATAATAAGTGGTTGAATTCAAGATTTTAATATACCTTTAATTTGTTCGGGTAATTTAAAATGTTCAAAAGGTTGTCCATCGATATCTGTTGGTCGTATATTTTGAAATCGTTTTTCCCAAAAAAGTTGTCTTGGTTTTGTTTTTTCACTTGGTTTTCCACCACTATTAGTATTTGTTGTTGTTGTTGAATTATTTGTATTAATAACTTGTGGTTTAACTTCATCACGCTGTGTAGGATAATAAGTAACTGGTTGTTTAAATATTGGTAATGTTTGTCTTAATGGACATCGTAAAGATGTATCACTTTTCGAACCTTAAAGAAAGGATAGCAGAACAGTTGAACTTTTGACAATTGAGTCTTCACAGATGAGGCTCTTAACATTTGAACCTTGGACGTTTGAGTCCCATATCAAGGGTAATCAATTTATGTTTTTAAAAACTTATTACATTCGAAAACAATCTTTCAAAAATTTAAATTTAAAATAAACTAAGAAAGTGTTGATGTAGATGTAAAGTTGGACGTCCATAAGTGAGAGTCAGGAGAACACATCCGTAACTTACACTCTACACTCAAGTGCCACACCTCTTATCTATGCCCAAACAGCAAATACTTGACCTGGAATTTTGCTTTCAACCAGATCTGCCTGTAGGAGTTAGGAATAGGGGTAGCATTTTTCTCTTATTTTATTTTGAATTTAAATTTTTGCTAATTCAATTTCAAAATACATTTAAATTTATTTTAAGTTTCAATGTATTAAAATAAATTTTATATTTAAATTTTTTAAAAATCATTTCGGGATTTAATAAGTTTTAAAAACATATATTGATCACTCTTCATATGGAGTTCAAACGTCCTAAGCTCAAATGTTAAGTGGCTCATCTCTGAAGGCTCAATTATCGGAGCTCAAATGTCAGGAGTTCAATTGTCTATGTACCTTAAAAAAGATTCATGATGCAAATACTATTAGTAAAATCTCTGCAGAATTAAAATATGACATACGATGCAGCTACTGTTGCTAGTCACAAGTGATGGCTTTATTCTATCTATTTTGAAACACATTTGTTTACTATCCTTTTATTGAATACTTCAAAAATGCAATAAGGAAGTAGTTCATACTAGAATGAGATATTATTGATTTATGGTCGTTGATTGTACATCAACAACATCTATCGTTGCCTGAGAACGTTCTTTGAATAGTATCTGTCAGAGCTATGAAGGAAGGGACAACAACGTGGACATCTGGTAAAAAATGAAAATGATAGTCTTTGCGATTTGAATAATGTCCGATATATTTTAGTCAATGATCGACATTTTGATTTAAAAAAAATTTATACTAACTATTTAAGAGTTTGAAGAAATCCTAGGCCTAAACAATGGTCAAGATTCTGTCATGTTAGAGGAAAGTATCTTTTTCCAAAGAAATGAGAACGACTAACGGAATAAGTCATACAGATTCTGAAATTAGAACTTTTGTCCTATCATTCTATACGAGAAACTTTGTTCTAATAGTTTCTGTGCTGTAAAAAATATTCATGTTTTCTTCAACTAAGCCCTTTCTATCAAGTCATGTTCAACGTACTCAGTGCGCATACTTTATCACAGCTTCAAACTCAATAAAACTTTCACAAGAATATTTTTCTCTGTCAGACACATCTACTCAGTTAGTATACAGATGCATAAATGCTTCCGGACTGAGATATAGGTTTTCTAAAAAAACCTTGGTCTCTAAAGGTTGTCCACGGTTTTTTTTTGTCTCAGAAGTACTTGAAGAGAACAACAAGGACATATCTGGAATCAGCACGAAAAACTGCATCGAATAATGTGTCATTTGTTAATTTTAAAATGGAAACTTTTTCGACAAACGTTCAGGATAAAGATTTCCTCATACATGTTACATTGAAAATCTTCTTTTACGAATTTCATTTGTTTCATATTAATCTTTTGAGTGCTAGAAATTTATATTTCTACGAAAAAAATGCGCTTTTGGCAGAAAATAAGTCATGTCAACGTGCTCTATAAAAATTGCCCATTGTGGAATGTCCAAATTTTTACTCCTATACGTCAACAATCCTTTTCAATCGTGTTTGTCAAAAGAAATTAAAATAACAAGCAAAAAATATTACTAACTTCGAACCGCTGAATTTCCTTCATGAGATGTTGGTCGTACGCCATTTACATGACTAACTTTCATTTTTTTTGAAAGATTTTGTTGTTGAGATGGTCGACTTAATTTTGGTGCATGAGTATTTAATAAACGATTTGGACTTGATAACATTGTTGATGATGATAATGAATTTGTAGTTCGATCTGTTGGATCGTGCATAATGTATATATATATTTTTCTTTTTCTTTTGTTTAAATTCAATCTAAAATTTTCATTTAATCAATACACACAAAGATTTTATTAAAAATTCTTTTTATGAAGAAAAAAAAATTGAAAAAGATCGACATCATGAGTAAAAAAAAGAATACACGTACATTTAAACATACATACTCACAGAATTGAATAATACGGAAATTTATGGAAACAATGAAAAAATTTGTTTTTTTTGCTTTCCTTTTTCCTTTTTTTTTTTTTTTTTGATCGTGACTAGTGATTAGACTTGATCAATTGATTCATCACGTTTATGTGAATTCATAGTTGTCTGTTTTGTTGAACGTTTTTTTGATGTTCTTTGACAGTTATTTTCAGGTATGAGTTCAACAATATCATCATCAGATGATAAAGATATTGTACGACGTTTTTTATTTATATTTTCAGCTGGAGTTTGTAATGGTGAAGCAATTGATGATAATGATACTGATGATAATTTATTTCTTAAACATGAATTATCATGATGATTGTTCCTATCGGCTAAGATTGAAGATGTTGGTGAACATTGAAGAAGTTCATCAACTGTATATTTTGTATCATTTGGTATTAAATTTTGATCATGATAACGACAATAGATTTTTTCTATAATACCATTTATACGTGTAGATTTTTCTTCGAATTGTCTATTTGTTAATTTATTTGGATTTACTGTTAAACGTCGACGATTCTCATGAGAATGATGATGATGTTGTTGTTGTTGTTGTTGTTGTTGTTGTTGTTGAAGTTCTTTTTGGTAAGGCTATATAATATAAATGAAATGTTTTATATATTAAGAAAATAAAGAATTATGTCATGAGTTTTTTTTTCTTATAAATATATACTGATCAGGAAACTATTCAAACTGTAACTCGCCGTTTAAGGTCATATGGGATCCACAAGAAAGTCTTGATAAGACTAGAATAATCTTAAAACGGTTTGTATCTATGAGCTTGTGAAATTGAGTTATGACTGTTTTACTGAATTTTCGATCTCATTTTTTTGGGTATTTGTTAGAAATTGAACATCTCGATAAAAGAACATTCTTTTGCAGCTGAAAATTTCAGAATACTTTAAGGATCATCAAACTTATCTATGAGCTGAATTTCAGAATGAAATTTCATTATTTAATTTTACAATAAATATCTACAAAATGGATCGAGAATTCAGTAAAACGATCATAACTCAGCTTCGAAGGCCTACGGACACGCACCATTTTAAGATTCTTCTAGTCTTACCGAAACCTTCTTGTGGGTCTGATATGAATTCAAACGGCAGATTACAGTTAGGGTAATTCTCTCGTCATTAGAATTTAGTATTTAGAACTTCAAATGTTTTCATGATAACATTCATCTGCCGAATAAAATAGACTAATCGAAAATAGCATAACCTTATCTCATATGAAATCAAAAATCTACATTACACACAATGAGGATTGTTTCAGTCATAAAAATAGAATTAATATCATGTACGGTAAAGGTTATGATTCATTGTATGCAATACTTCTTCGAAAATTTGCATATTTTTAGTTTCTAAGAATCGTAAAGTGTTTAATTACGATATATAAATTTTAAATACAATAGAAATTATTTCTAGTAATGTATCACACTAGGCAAAATTTTTAATTGTATTGAACAAAAGAATAAATAGCAAACTTAATCATCACCATTGTAGGATTAGATTTATAAAACCTACTTTTTAAGTAAGAAGAAATTTCTTTGAATGTTTAAATTATAAAATCAAATTGTTTAATACAAACCTGATAATCTCGTTTAATTGATAATCTTTCAACATAATTATCAAAACAATAAGATTTTGTATTAATTCCATAATGTCTTGATTTTAATAAACGTGTAAATGTTCTTGCTGATTTATCAACACGATATTCACATATAAATAAATCACTTGATAATACTCGACTACTATTATCACTTATTGGTTTACCTTTACAATAAGTTCCTATATCCAATACAAAACATGGACGAACAATTGAACTTATTGGTAAAGGATCATTTGATGATGGAAAACGAAATACTTCATTAGGAAAAAATTTTCTATTTGGTTCATGAAATGTTTCATTTGGACGTATATAATAAAAACCTGATGCTTGTCCAATACCATAATCATCAATCCAAAGACGTTCAACAAATAAAATATCATATTCAGGTGATGTTAATGATCTATCAATATTTTTTTCATCTTGTTTTGGTACAAAATAACATTCATTTATACGTATTATAAAACCATCTGAACGTGTTAATGTCGAATATGAACTATGATTATCATCATAGGTTTGTAATGGTGATAAAGTAGCAGCTATAATAACATTAGTTTTTAAACAAGCTGATGGATTATGTTCACATGCTGGTCGACATTCAAAACAATAATATGGTCGACTTGAATCAACTATTGAAACACAGGCCACATGTTGCCAAAACTTAAACACATAGATAAAATGATGAACTGTTTCATGAAATTTCATAAATAAAATTATAGATTTATTCTATTATTAGTTTTATCTAATTATAATTCAAGGTTCAAACTCATATATTTTTAATGAATAGTAAAGATAGAACTAATTAAGAGTATTGTATATATTTTTTATTTAAGATATACCAAATCCAATTTTTAGATTTGGATGGATTTAGAATTGGTACATTTCTATTTTTTATAGATATAGATTTTCGTAATCCATTGATTTTTGAAAATCAGATAAATCAAAAAATTTTTTATTCATCGATTATAAAACTATAGACTTCTATTAAAACATCCATAGATGTCAAATTTTTCATTCTGTTAAAATTGAAAATATTGTTTTGGCTCTTACAAGGCGAAATTCTCGACATAGAACATTTATTTTAATAGACTTAAAAGATTCAGAGAGTCACAAGATTTTGTTTTTTTTTCAAAATTTCGTATTACTAAAGTATGTTGTAAACAAAAAAAAGCAAAAAGGATAAAGAATGTTTTTTTTTCCTCTCACTTCGAGATTGTATTAGTAGTAACGCCCACAAGATTCAACATTTTATTTCAATTTTCTTAGTCATATAGAAATTTATTCACAGTCAACATAGTAAATTAACACATTCGCAACAATGTTACCCACGGGTAGACCATATCATAGTGTGCAGTGGATAGTCAAACATAAAAACTAAAGATTCTCCGAAAACTTATTCGTCTATCAAACTCTATGGAGCTACATGCACCGATCATTTCAGTAAAAACAAATTTTAATTTGACAAATAAATGACGGTACTGAAGTCATAATAATGAATAACCTCAGATAGATCTGTTGCTAGACTTATGACGATTGTCAGTAGTTTTGATCTTTTCTGAGAATCGTTAATTTTTTTTGGCTGATTACTCATAGAAATATTCAATTCTAAAATTCTAAAATTTTGAAATATTCTATTATACTCCCAAATCTCTCATTTTCGATGGACTTTCATTCAATATAAAATTCACCTTTATTTTTCTTTTTTTGTTAAGCTGCACATTTGGAAAAAAATAATCATTTTTAGCAGTTCTGTAGAATCAAATCATCTTCGATGTATTCCATAGTATCTGATTATTAGGAACATTATCTCATACTAGAGATGTACAAGATTACTCTATTTTACACTACAGAATAAGAATGAACGTGTTACAGAGTACGAAATGAAAAACAAACCATGCTTATTCTGCATATCTCCATCTCATATAACGTGATAGATACTATTATCTAGCAAATTTTACTCAAGATTCTATCTTGTCTATCTTAGACTTTAGACCGTATTTATATAATAAAAGATATAAGGCTTTAAATCAAATTCGACTACTGGAAAAAGAATAATCTTTTTTAAATTAATAGAATAATTAGATAGATAAATTTTATTATTTTTAGTCTTACTTGACAAGCATAACATTGCACAAGTGAATTCTCATCATAAACTGATCCACATCGACAATGTACAATACAATCTGATGATGTTCTTGATCTTGATGTTCGATGTGAATTAACATTACTAGCAAGTACTATTTTATAAACAATAGGTGAATCATTGTCTGAATTCTCATCAATATTATATATAATATCATAAAGAATTTCTCTTATCTGTCCATAGATAATTTCTTTTTCATGTAGACGTCCAATAAAATTTTCAAGTGTTTGTAAATTCGTTAAATTTCGTTCTTTGTCTTTCATATTAAGAAATAAATTTAATATCTTCTTATATTCGACTTTTAATGTATTGTGAAAATAACTTTGTAATTCTAATACAGCTTCTGCTTCATCTGAATCTTCACCACAATACGTCTACAAAAAATAAAGAAAGGATAGTTTGCTTTGTTTTTATAATTTTTTTATCAGTTTATACTTACAATTGCATTTTTAAATAATAATAATAAATCTTTTTCAAAGATATGAAATGATAAATATTCTCCATTATCTAATTTTGTTCTTATCATTGTTAAATCAATTGGTTTTGTTATTATTTCATAATATGCTGGAAATAAACGTTTCGATGGACATTTTTTTAATACAACTGATGGTGTTATATCTTTATTTGTACATTTATAATTTGATATTAATTCAAATATTTCATTTAATATAAGTGTTAATTGTGCTAATTGTGCATAATAACATGTATTATCAATAAGTTCATAATAATGTCGACCAGATTTTGCAAAATGTGAACGTCGAATGTGATTATAAAACAGATAAAATATGTCTAAATATATAAAATTTAATTCTACTATGAATAGAAAATTCATATTTTATAATTTATTCAATATCATATATTTGATTTCTAATTAGATATGTAACTATGAAGTTACAGATCATGGATTTCTTTATTTTTATTTTTTTGGACCAGAAGATATCTTTTTTGTAAAGAAGTTCGTATAATTCAGAAGATTGATATTTAAACATTCGTTGATCTTAACAACAATAGTCGAAGTTGAATTCATACTTATGAAAAGTTTCAATCGGTCAAAGGCTAACATTTTTTTCACAAAATAAGGCTTTTCAATCATCATATTCATCTTTTTCTAGTATTAATGTACATTAGCAAACATTGAATGAAAACAATTTTTCAATGTTTCTTTGTTTTTTTCTACTTTTAAAAAATAAGATTTCCTAACTAAAAGATTTATTTAAAGAGATTGTAAAGTTTAGAAGACTTGATGCTATTTTATATGAATATTATGAATCGCCTCCAGGTATATAGGGAAAGAAAAAAATATGGAGAGGCGAAGTGAAAGAGAAGTTTCTCAAAAGGTAGAATGGCGCATATAAATTTATTTTTTAAAGTGGAGGACGTCAACCTTCTGTAATCCAAGGTCATCTATCTTGATATCCACGTAAACCTAATAACAGAATTTGAATATTTCAAATCTATCTCATTGATTATGAACTATATCAATAAACTGTATAGTAGGAATGTCTGCCATTGACAACTAAACGAAGAATAATCCAATGAACCATCTAGCTCAATAAGAGGATGGAAAGAAAACTGTAAAATAGTTCAAACTCATTGTGTTTGAGGTTTCTTTTATTGATTCTAGCGTTGCTGAAATTTCTCTCTCTTGATATTTTCTAGTATCATTTGCCTACTTCAATTTTCTAACAACAGAAAAATGTTGTGTCATGTGATTTAATAGATAAGGACATTTTTCTATATTTAGGTGATAATGACCCAGACGGTTTTGCAACATATCTACACATCTATCGAAGGGATCACCAAATCTAGACCTGATTTTTTTCTTTCATAGACTGTATTGTCAATACATTAGAATGAACTTCAGTCTAAAGAGATATTCGAGAGTAACATATTGAATGATTAAGATATAAAAGTACTTTATTTATTCAATACTTTCTGTTTTTTTTTGTTGTATTTACCTTTATGAGCTAGTTTAGGAGTTTTTCTTAAACTAGCTAATGTTGATTTATTATATAATGGATTTGAATGATAATAATTTTGTGCAAAAAAAAGTGATATTGTAGATTGTTTATCAATTTGTTGTTTTAATTTATTACTATTTTTTTTTCTTAATTCTTGTTTTTCTTTTATTCGTCTTAAATTACGTAAAAGAAATATAGATGATTGTAAAATCATTCGTTTTTCACGTTGTGTTAATTTTTGTATAGTTGTTATTGATGTATTATTATTTGTTGTTATTAATGTTGATTGTTGTTTTGTACCAATTGTACCACGACATTTTAAACTTTCACAATAACATGGTTGTTGAGCTTGTAAATTAAAACATTGAAAATTATAATCATATGTTAATTCTTCACCTGCTTTTATTGGACGTAATGAAAACATACACATACGTTGTAAACCCTCAACAGTCCATTTTTGAAATTCACAATTAGGTGAACATGAATGATTAGCAAAACGTGCTACACTACCCATACGATAAGCATCAATAACTAAATTTTGTGTTAATTTCATTGTATAATGATGTTCATCTTTTGAATAGATATTTGCCATACGTTCATGAAATTTTTCTTCAGTTATTATTTCACCAACATATTCACATAGAAATGTACCTTTTTGTATTGGTACTGTTGTACGTAAACCTTGACCATATTTACTTGTATCGAATACTTCAAGATGTTTAAACCATTGACTTTTACGAATTTTTTGATTACTACATTTAACACCTAAAAAAAAATATAATTTCAAATAATTAAAATTTCTTTCATGTTTTGATAAAATTTCTCTTCGTTCCTTTTTTTTTGTATTCTTTTAAATATTTATCAGAAAAGAGACACATGCTATTGAAAATATTCGGATCAAATTTTAAAATTTTCATCAATAAATTAATAAAGTTCAAATATGAATCGTGTATGACATGCACGAACTGAAATATTCAAATATACCATATATGTGTAATATGTCAACAATTCAACATTTATTTATTTACTCGCTTTTCATAATAGTTCAATAAAGAGATTGTCAAGTTACATAAGAAAAAAGTATGTTTCATATATAGAGAACATACTTTAACGTGATTATTTTTAAATATAGGAAGAGAAATAGACCGGAAATTCGGACATTCGTAAAATATCTTTTTCTTATGTAATTCGACGATCTCTATCAAATTATAATGAAAAGAGAAAAAAAAATCCTGTTGATATGTTGAATCAGTTTTCATTTTATCTATATTATGAATTGAAAAAAGTTCTTTAAAATAAAATGAATCGGATGGAAATAGAACATATTTAAATAAAAATTCCTAATTACTCTTTCTGATCTATTTGTAGATTGTAATCAAATTCTATCATGCAAATAATATAAAAATCTATCGTCTTATCATTTCATTTAGAAATTCTAATTTTTTTAAATAATTGATTTCATAATATGATAAACAAATGTATTCTAGGAAAAGATAATGAATTTAACAAAACAAAAAAAACCATACCACATGCACAATCGGGAAGACATTCTGTAAATATCATTCGATTAAGACATACACCATCTTCACATGTTCCAGATGGTTTACAATCACAAACAGGTGCTTTTTCTATACTATATGATGATAAAAGACTTTGTCGTAATTGATCTGAATAAGCATTGCGTGAAATTTTTTTAAAAGGTAATGGTTGTTTTTGTTTTGGTTTATTTGATTTTTTCTTTGTATGTTGAAAAGTTGATATTGATGAAGATAATAAAGGAGAAGTAGAATTGATTAATATTGTTTCTTTTGTTTGTTGTTGTTGACCAAACCAATAAATGTCATATGGAAGATGATAATCAATATATGATGATTTATCATCATTAGATTCAAATATTCCAGTATAAAATGGTGGTAATGAACCTGATGATTGTCGTCGTCGACGTTCAAGACGATTTTTATTACTAAAAGAAAAATTATAAAGAAACGTCTGTTGTTTCTTTTTTTCTGTATTTTTATTAAAGAAAAATAATATATGAACCTAGTAGGTTTGGAATTAGCATTAGTTGTTGTTTTATAATAATTTGAACGAAGACCATTTTTAATAAAACATTGTTTTGGTAATTCAGACGGTAACAAATCTTCATCACTAAAATACCACAATATGTATATATTGATAGACTAGATTTACTTCAATTTTATTTATGAAACAAGACAATAATCAGTTTAGAAAATATTCTTTGGAAGAACATTAACAATGATTATAATAGTGTATAGTTTTTGAATGATTTTTATCTTCGCAAAAAAATAATTAAGCATAAATGATAGAATATTATTCTTTTTTTTTTCTTTATAATAATTACGCACATATAAAGACAACTATTAAAAATAAGAAATAATCAATTAACTTATTTCTTATTTTCGTTATATTGATAAGTTTCCTAATAGACATTGAATTCATTCGTTTTATTTATTACAAACTAAAATATGTTCGATAGTATATATAATGCTCTAAGAAATTAAAAGTATTCTAATATATTTGTCTTATCAATTTTTAAATATTTGTTTTTGTCGATCATTCTTAAGCTTCACACTTCTTCTTCAACTTCTCTTATTCGATATGTGTACTTTTCATAGTCATTTGTTTATTATAACAAGATGAAAAATTGATTATAACTATAAAATAAATTATTAGATCAAAACAAATTGAATTTCTTGTTTATTTTCTTCCATTCATAGTTATTATAAAAGGTTTAACTTTTTTTTATGAATTGTCTGTTATCTACGACATTAAATAATAAATTTGATGCACATATGGTTCTATTGTTTTTTTTTATAATACGATACTTTCAAGTAGTCAATGAAATATTATATTAAAATATATAAAGAATGTTTTTCTTTCTTGTTACAAACTTCCTATTATTTTATAGAAATGAATATATCGATAAATAAAATCAAAAAAAAAAATTTTTCTAAAAATAAAAAAAAAAAAAACACACAAATACTTTAAATAGAATACCTTTCCGAATTAGAAATATCTTCAATTTGATTAATTATTTCTAATGATGGTGATGATACAATTCTTTTCTTTTTTCGTTCTATAATATGGGTATTTGTTGTAGTTGATGATTTACGTTTTCGGTTTGTTGTATGTAAATTTTTTTCTTTTTCATTCAATGGTAGTGGTGGTGGTGATGGTGATGGTGATGGTGATGATAATGGAATTTTAGCTGGTGTTAAAACAACAACGGATTTTCTTATTATCCATGGTGATAATTCATCAATATTTTCATTCATATGACATTTATTATGTTTAGGTGATAAAGGTTTATCATCCATTTTAAAAATTTTTATTTTTCGTTCATTTGTTGTTGATGTTGTTACTATTGGTAATTGTTGAATAATATTTGAACCACGTCTTGTTGTTGTTGGTGGAGATTTAAGTGTAATTGTTATTGAGGCATCAAGTAAATTAGGTGATTCAGGCATTTCTTTAACATCAATAATATCACTATGTGTAGTTATTAATTGTTGTGTATTTGGATATTTTGATTTTGTACCAAATTGATAACCATATTCAATAGCTTTATAAAAATGTGGATAATAAGTACGTGCAAGAATATCTTTAATACGTTCAAATGTTTGAATTGGTGATTTTGTTGTTGTTGATGATGATGATGAAGTATCTGATAATGATATTTGTGTTTTAGGATTTAATTGTAAAACATGAAATAAATTTTTTGGTGTATGTCGATGTGTTGATGATGATATATTTCTTCTATTAACATTCCAATCCATTTTAAATGATATTGATGTTGGTGAACTTATCACAGATAATGGTTGTTGTTTATAATTATTATTTTTATTTATAGATTTTTCTGTTGATAATTTTTTTCGAAATGTTTTTACATAATATAATTTTAAAATTTTATTCCATACATTATAACGTGTTTTATATATATATTGTTTTGTTAGTGATCTTTTATCAATATATAAACATATATTAAAATGCATTGATAATGTATCTATATCAGAATAATTTAAAAAACGAATATCACGTATTTCATCTTGACAATGACCAGGTAATGATTGAAGATCAGTTGCTAATGGAATAATTGAATCTCTTAATGATGGAATTGATAATGTATCAATAGATTTTGTTTTATGTTTACGTATATCAATAAGTGGCACATCATCATCAGATATATCTTCAGTAATTGGTGTTGACATTTCAACAGGTTTTTGTATTGATGATGATGTTGGTTTAGATTTATTTGCTCTACGAATAATTATTTTTTTTGAACGTGTTAGAGAACATTTGGAATCTATAATTTAAAGATAAATCTCTTATAGGAAATATGAGATTTTTATTTTGGTAATACAGCATTTAATTGACTTCTTTTTTTTTAATATTATGATTCGATATTGGTGGGAAAAAATTTTGAATTGTATACTAATGTCTGTTTCAGAGTAAAGTGGTCAGCATGTTATTTATTTTTTTGAATAACTTTCAATCAATTAATCCTATTAAGTTCTGAGACGAATATTTATATAACATTCATCAGGTTTGAAAATATTTTTTTCTACAATTAGTCATACATTCATACTTTGTTTTCGTTACCTACTTTCGTAATAATTTCATGTAAAATAACATGAGAGAATTAGTCTGAATCACTCTATATACATAGTAAAATTTTGATATCTTGAAACAGTTATTCAAACAATGATTATGATCATTGAACTTTGAAATGGATATGATTTCAATAATATAAAAGTGTCAAAGAACTTGAAATAATTATTCAATTTACTGTTTTATCTCAAATGAAATTTTTATTTTCAAACCTGAAGATGCTGGTGATGATGCTGCAGTAGTTGTTGATGATTCAAGTTCAATTAAAGGTATACTTTCTCGTATTAATCTTGATGCTGATTCAATTTCTACCGAAGGTATATCTTCTATTATTTGTCTTGGTGTGGATTCTAAACTTATGATAGATGGTGAATTAAATATATTTGGTGGTGAATCTATTGTATTTATTGTTTCAGGTGATTTTAATAAATGACCGTTTGTATTTATTGATGGTAAAGATTTTTCAAATGAATTTTGTTGTTGTGATAATGTATCTATAATATGATGATTATTTAAATTACTGTTCGGTAATGATCTAATTAAGTCATTTGATTGTGAACCTGTTTTACGAATTGTTTCCATTAATTTAAACCATCCTTGCATTTTCCCAGTTGCATCAATACTATTTAATGATGATGGTGTTGTTTTATTCTATTTATTAAATAAAATTAAATAGATTAGAAAAGAAAAATAAAACAATTTTTTTTACTATTTGTTGATTTTCTGTTGTCATTATGATCGAGGTTCATCTATAAAAAAAAACCATAGTTTGTCAAATTTTATGAAATGAAATCAAAAGAAATTTACAAGTCATGTATATATGTTGACAAGGAGGACGAAACGGACATTCAACTAGAAGTTTAAATGTTTCATTTTTTTTCTTCCTTTCTTTCGTCTCTCTCATTGATTACCTGTTTATTCAACTCAATTCAGTTTTTTTTTCTTTGCGTACTATATAATTCTATTGGCAAGATGAATCACTACTACAGTATGGTATCTATCTTTCGTTTTGTTCGTTCGTTCGTTCTTTTTTTCTTTCTTTACGGAGATTTTGATTGTCTAAATATATATGCAGGATAGCCAATCAACCATCCATGACCGGAACTATAACATTATTTTACATTTTAGATATTTTTATATAGGCTATTATAGACATAACAATTGCTCTAGCCTACAATGTAAAGAATATAAATATTGATTTGGATATATTTATTATTTAATAGATGTCTCTAGCCGGCAATTATACATTTGATCACTGAGACAAATTGAAAACTTTTGGTTTTAAAATAAATGCTAGTCTCAGAAAGAAAAACTCAATTTTTAGGAGTTACTATAATGATCAATTTAAATTTGTTATAACAAAATTCGCTTAGAGAACTAAAAGCATAATTTATAAACATACAGAAGTGTTCTGAGATAGAGTTCAGGGGTTCAAAAACTTACCCGAAATCGGAATCTCGACGCCGCTTACTAAAAATGAGAAAAAAGCGGTTCCGGTTTGGTTTCAAAAACATCACGTGGAACTGAGATCGTTAAATTATCAGATAGATACGAAAATCTTAAAATAAAACAATATTGTACATATACACTGAAATCTTTAATCTCAAGAATGAAAAACCAAAGGTTTCTCGACATAGATTTAAGAACTTTTGAATTTACTTGATGATTTAATGGGACTGATTCCTTTAATGGTTTCAATATTTTTAGAACCGCCAAACTCTATTGAAGTGACACTCTTGTAAATATACTTGAAAGTCCTGAAATAGATGTGCTGATATATTTGGTAAAAACTATATATATATATATATGAGTTTATGAACGAGAGAAAAGACTTATGAGGTTATGAAATTTACTTTTTTTTTTTAGCAAGAAAACCATGGTAACATGAGTCAATAAATAAGAGTAGAATGTTTTAAATAAAAGTATAGAATCTACCGAAGTTTTTCTGCGACAGACAGAAAAAATAGGGAAATTTATCGGGCTCTTGACAACATGCAAGGCAAAAGATTTTTTTTCCATTCACAGTAACCGCTAATATTCAATTTCTTTTTTGACAGATTGCCTTTTAACTTGTTATTGTTTTCTACAAAAACTTCTTATATACAATATATAATGTAGATGCAAGAAAATTATCGAAAAAAAAAAGTCAAGGACAACATAGCAATGAACATAATAAAACCAAGAAAAGATTGTATTTCTTTTAATAGCCGGTGATTCTGGCTAGTAAAAACAAAAATGAAAAATCCGATTCCTAAAAAAGTATCTTTGCAACCGATGATCTAATAATAGTAAAGCAGATAACTGATACAATAATAATTTTCTAGCAATTTTTAAGTTATATTTCATTTTTCGAGATTATTAATGTCTAGTCATTTTGAAAAACCAATTTCTTCGAAAGACAACTCAACAAAGAGAAATAATAAGAAAATCATGAATGTTAATCATCTGTATAATCTTTTTGTTAATAAAGAATCATATTGAGTTGAAACTTTGTGCAAGTATTGGAGTTGCCTAGTTACACATAAAAAGAAATCTTGTCTTGTGTATTTCGTTCTTAGTGAAAAATCAAGGGAAATTTTAGTATATTTATAATACACATGTTTGATGTGTATTGCATCTCCAATGGCATTCAGCGAACTCAACTGAAAAAGTTTATTCTTTTTTTCTTTATTGAACGGCAGACTTTGACAGCTAGTAACTCTTATTTTGATTTTCTTCTTTCACTAGCCTTGAGATATACATTAAGTGAAAAAATGCTTAATAACGCTGAGAAATTTTTTGAAAACAGGTCAAATTTTGATCAAACATTTTTTTTTCATTTAGTGAAGGCTATTTTTTGACAAAGATGAGCTTTCAAATAAAACAAAAATATTTGAGTTTATCTCTTACTTTAATGGAATATTACTGTGGACGCGTCATCGTACAACTACTGCGAAAAAAATTGACTTTTTTTTTCAGCAAAAATGATTTAGATGCAATATCGTCTTTTATGGCAAAAATCTCGCTGTTAGCAGAAGCACTGCTCAAAGCTATGATGGTTATGAAAGTAAACATCGAAGTATCTAACCATACCTTTTACTAAAATAGTGATTTTTTTTGACGATCCTAGATTTTTTTCAGAGGTCGTAATTATATTTTTAGCTATTTGTGACGTCTCTTTTCATTCAATTGAGCGAAATATGCATAGTTTACGGCTGGTGCAGACGTTGATTAAACTCTACAATTTAATATTATGCATCGTTTGAACAGATCTTCAGGCAGCAATAAAAAAATTTTCAATTCCGATTATTCCGGTTCCGACTCCGTTCTCTTTTATTTTACGGTTCCGATATGATTCTTGGTTGCCTTTGTTCTGAAACCATCTGGCTTTAATTTCTTGTAAGACAACTTTCGCAATTGATAGGATCAAATATCTAACGAAGGCAAGCTACCGTATACGTATATAAATCAAAGCTGTCTAATCACAAAGAACAACAAACATATCATAAATACTAAGACGGATCGTGAATATAGAGCTAGACTTTGAGAACAGAGACTGATTTTGAATATAGAGGGAGAGATGAAAACATGACTAACAATGGGTTTCAGAAAACTTTGATTTCTTTCATAAAATTGAGATTTCTCCTATAGAATTATTCATATTATTTTTAAGAAAAATTTGAAGATTTTCTTCAAGAACATCTATTTTTTTTCTATTGAACCTAGGAAAATTTTCTTACCAAACAGTTTATAACATTTTGCATCTTAGTTCAAACAGTTTTTTACCCTTCATTTTTGTCAAAATTTTCCGCGAAAACGCTATTTTTTCCGGCATTACTGCTGTATTATTGATTTTAACGTGTATCAGTATAAACACTATCGGAAAAAAGTATTACTCTAAAGTAAACTTACTGTAACTCTATTATTAGTAAAATTTTATTAAAACAATATCGCTTTATTTGGAAGAAAAATTCTTAATGTTCTTTTCAATATTTTCTTACTCTGAATTTTTCATTACTCATTTATGTCATTGATGTGAAAATTTCAACGGTGTAAATTTGATCTGAATCAAAAAAGACTGTCTCGAATCAAACACAAATGATTTTTAAGTATCAATTCACTGATCTATTATTTTGAGGATAAAAAAGGTTAATTAGAAAAGTTATTTTAATACGCTTTAGCATTATTTATATTTGTTTCACATCAGTTTCATATGCTGTAACGTTATCTGACTTAAGATTGTTAAATTTTTCTCGACAAGGTGTATTAAGACACACATATCTGGGTAGTAGTAGTGTTAAAAATGAATGTTACATAGACTGATAAGTATACTTTTAAAAATGAAGATTTTGATCAAATCTATCTAGAGATGTGTACAACTAAATTTGGATGAAAATTCGAAGGTTTGCTCAGAGTGAGACGAAACCACAAGGAAAAAGTTGTTTGAACCGAAACTGATGATTATAGTTAAATTTTCTATGGCTTTGTGCGAATAAACTAAAATCATCAGGATCGATATCACGATCAAAAACTCTTAGTCTTCATATTTCTCGTTTTGTCTCTTACAAAAAGATACAATCGATGTAACATAATCATTATCGCAAAAATATTTGAGTGTATTATCAACCTCTTCCTGTCATAAACAGATCGTTCGTATCAGATGACTCTCTAAAAGAGTAATATCTGGGATATAATAGACAAGTCAAGATTTTCTATTAGATAGGAGTAAGTAATTGTGCATATCAATTTATTTATACATACATTTTGTCCTTTATTCATGCGACATTATATAAGACTCTGCTTTTAGTGCACGTACTCTACATATCAATTTGATGTTCATTTAGATATGCAAGCCATTTGAGTTCAAAAATTGACTATAATTCTCACCTTTTGTAAGATACTCGGAACTATGGTGATGTGATGTTAAAATGATCCATGTATATACCTATATTCATGCGTGTAAAATATTATTTTAATGAATATTTTTTTGTAATACATACTAAACCAGGTTTTTGTTTAATGTATTTTTTATGACTTTAAGTTTGATAATATTGCATAAGTTTCCATCTGATAACATCAGATAAATGTTTGAAATGTATTTTTATTTAAAATTATAGACATTTTGTGTAAATATAATTGAACAATTACTAATACGAAAAATCACAAATTTTATTATCTTACCAAGGTTATTTTTGTGACATTATTGAAATGCCATGTTATCATTGAAGTATTTTAAATAAACAATAACTTTTTCTTTGTGCTTTCAACATTGGATGATGATATCCAAAGAAATACTGATATCAGAGGTTCGATGAATCTTTTCTCGTATATCTGACATGCCAATAGCAAGGTATAAACTGTTTTCTGCTTGTCTGTGCCTATCATACGTTTTTGATGGATGTGCCTGTCTATCTATCACGGTTTGCTGGTTTTCTATATAATATTATTATGATAATCATTGAATAAAGACAGAAAATTGTCTTGATAAGAACTTAACGACATTATGTGTACTGCAACAACATCACCATACGAAACAATGTTTCGTTTAGTATAATATGTATTTGTCGGAAATAGACAAACAGGAAAGTATTAAAATTTAGAAAAAAAAAACTCCTTCTTTTTGAATAGAGATGTTGTGAATCAATTTGATGAACTAATGCCAATTCCCAAAAAGAAGGTGGGTGGGTGTTTTTTGAATAACTTTTGATAGGTACAAGGTAGAAAACTACAGTTTTCACCGTTGGAATGAAGCATACACAGCGCATCTATTCATTTAAAATTATTAAGATTCATTCCATTAATAGCTAGTGATCCATGGTCCTCTTAAAAGAGTAGCCTATTCCTCTGTGAAGATAGGATCAATTTCAAACTTTGAGAAGTGAATTAGAACTTCCAACTCAAGCTCTACAAATCTACGAAAGGTCGAAAATTTTATCATGATTCGTTTAAAGATTATGAGCCGAATACTAACGATATTTGCTCAAGTTATTGTCAATTTTACCTTAGGTACAATATTTTTCAAATTATCATTACCGATGTTTTCGATAATGCCGAATCAATTGACAAGGCTTTTTTTTACTGTAGAACAACTCTTTTCCTGTCAAGATACTATTGCTAGCAATGGTACGATATCACTTTCATATATTAGTACATTATTAACTTGAAATACATACATAATATTTCACATATATTTATGATCAGAAGTGGCACTTTCACCACTGTACATAGATTGGATCATATTTTTGCGTTCTGTTTTGGGTATTTTTCTTATTGATTGTATTATAATGCATTTTCAGCTATCATTAGTTATTTGTACTGTCAACGTTCACTATAAAGATGCCTAAAGGCTATGAATGTTTTCAAGACATGAAATAAATATTCTTCAATATCATCAAATTTGTCGAAAAAGAGAAGTTTGGACCAGTAATCTCGCTCTTCAATTTTGATGAACGACTATCATCTATGCTTAGTATCTCTATGAGATCTGTCGAAAGACTAAAGAATGAGATGAAAGGAATTGAACATGAAATGATGGAAAGGAAGAGAAAAATGGATGAGGAAAAACAGGAATTAGAGAATCAAAAGCTTCAGATGCTTGGTCGACTTCGAAATTTACTATCGAGATCATCATCATCATCATCCTCGTCTATAATTAGCACGAATACCATGGCAATTAGTGTTTCTGTTCCTCGCTCGCCGCAAAAACTATCAAACTCTGGCAGTTCATCAATTACTCTAACCGATCAACAACAAGAGGCTATTCGATGAATTTCATTTAACAGAAGTGTTATATCAACATGATGATTTTTTCAGATGTCATATTCATTCTCTTTTGGCCGAACAAATCTATCTTATCATCAAAAAAAATTCTTGTCCGTATTCTGACTGAAGATGCTGAGTTTCCTATTCAGACAATAACATCTCGGTGGCGTTGGGTGAAAAAAAATTGGATTTGTATATAAGCGAACATCGAAAGTTGTTGTGCCACTCTATATCCCTTCATTTATAGCTGCGCGTGCGCACTACTTACAAGTTCAATAAAAAAAAACTAAATGAACAATGGATGATGTAGTCCGCATTTACAATGATTCATGACAGTGTCTAGGGAAAATAGTTTAAAAAAAAAATTATTTCTCATCTTTCTGTAACAAAAATATTCTACTACATATTTTAATATATACACAGTCTGCTCAAAACTTGAATATTACAAATATTCTTCATTTATCTGAATAAGTCATTCACTTTTCTATTATGAACAAAGAAATAAAAGTTAACAAAAATTTTTCTACGTAATATATCGCTTGTAGTTCTAAAAGCGTCTCTTAAATCTATATCATAAATTCATTTAACCTAGAGAGGTGAAATAATTCGTTTTTATTACCATCAAAAAACTTAATAAACAAAGACAATGAATACCTCATAGTTTATCTAGTAAAATGTACGTCACTTCTTATTCAGTAAGTAGTCAGTTTACAAGGTACAATGATGAATAAATGAATGTAAAAGTTTTAGAATACATGTTAGCATGAGTATTAACTATTCGTAAGTCAAATACTTGTTACTTGACCTATTGTATTAAAATCATATTCAACGATAAGTATAACTAATTTGAGTAACTTAAATACTCAATTCGATTGGTGTGTGTGAGTGTCGATTCTTCCACTAACTTTTGGTTTTATTCCAAATAGTCTGATTGTTATCTGACGTTTATTTATTAAAAAATACATGTTCATCGTATCTTATCGATGACAACAATAGTTAATTTGAGTACATTTCTCTTTGGTTTATTATTGCTTGATTTTATTTCTAATAACTTAAAATTTTTGTCGTTTTTCTTATTACATTTTACTGTACTTCTATAAGATATGCACCGTTGCACCAACTACGTAATTGTATAAATATGCACTGCTGATCTGAGTATAAATAGGAAAAGAAAAAAACTTCATTTGATACGAACCTTGACACTTGATTGAAGTGATGATAAGAATGCTAAAAAAATATATATATCGAACGAACTCAACGGTGTCGATTTTTTTGTTCATTCTAACTGTTCAACAACGTCAGTAGACAGATAACGAAAAAAACACAAATATTATTGCGTATTTGGCTTTTCATGAGGTCTATTATGTCATCTCAATTAAATATAAAATTTTGTATCGCGTGAAGTTTTTTTTCTTTTCTATTGTCAATTAGATCGGCACTGTATATACTATACAAATAACAATTTTACATTATTTCATAATTTTCACAGCACGATTTACTATTTTGAATGGTATTAATTGCATAAGGTAAATAACCATTATAGTCTATTTCTCTGCTCTGCATGATTTCTTCTGATATGTTGGTCTTGACAATATGTATTTCACTTTCTCTTGTGTTATATGGCAATCATATAAGAGAGTACGATCATAATGATATAGGTGCGACTTCAGTGTGAATTAGTTCAATAAACATCATCACCAAGAGTAACTGCATGATTATTCTTCTAGCTCATCACATTGATTGTTATTGTGTTAAATATTGCTAATATAAAACGTCATCGACTGAGCTAATTAAGCGTGTAAGTGTGAATGTGAATCATCTTTTTACCAACACCCACACCTTTATTGATAGCCCTCTACCTTTTTCATAAGATTGATTAGACACATATGCAATTTAATTCAATGACAATAAGTACAAGAAACATCAAGGTGTGGACCGAAAGTTTCTAGATAAAATATTTGACTATTTTTCACATATATAAATGCATTGAAAAAGAATAAAAAGTAGTGTATTACAATCAGAATTTTGTGCTCTTTCAGAGTGCATGCTTCGAATTTTTTCTATGAGTTTTGAGAAGATTTAACAAATTTTTTTACACAAAATCATAAATAAAACTTGTTCGAAACATGCCACAAAATTTAATCACACATATTAGAAGATACAGAAAATAATTTTCTACAAATCGACATACTGAAATAAAATTTCTTGCAAGTTGTTGATGTGTAGTGAAGACTTTTATAAAGTCTATCACAAGAAAAATGGTTATTTTTTTCGATTTGCACCTTTTCAACGCAAAATAACTCTCCATCTTCAAAAAAAAAAAAAAAAAATTTTGCCTTTGCAGAAATTTTTTTTTGAATCTTATCTAGATTTACTTATAGCACAAAAGTCATAGAATAATTCTAAGCATATATTCTGAAACATCACAAAAATCAAATTCTAATACGTTACTTCACAATCTTTTCCCAATACATTTAAATACATGAAAAAATAGTCAAAAAACTTGATGCAACATTTACACATGATATACCAAAATATTAAACGTATTGTATTTACCTTTAGTGGTTATAGTTGTCAGAAAAATTGTGTGTGCGTGTGCTCACAATTCATTTTATTTTAAGCAAGAACAGCAACAAAAATGGCAACCAAAGATGATTGCAGTAATATAACATATGTGATCACACAATACATTACAAAAAAAATCATAGAAAAAGAAAAAAAACCAGCAGAAAAAATTGGTACCATCATACAATGAATCTTTTGTAGGAAAAAAAAAGAAGAGCATAAGTACATTTATAAAGAGAAATATAACTAATAAACAAATATTGTAATATAATTAATTTAAAAATTATTTATCCTCTTGTTTTTCTTTTAGAATGTTTTTGATTTGAATCATTATCTTGAAATCTTTAGGAGAAAAAAAACTAAATAAAAAAAAAAAAAACTCTGCTTATTTAGTTTACCTTCTAAAATTTGATTGTTTATCTTCAGAAGTTTCATCTTCAGAAGAGGAAGAAGATGAAGCTGATTTTTGTTCTGATGTCGAAGCAATTGCATCTGAACCTGAGCGGGATCTTTAAAACAAAACAAAAAAATAAATATAATCATTCAAAAGAAAACAATAAATCATTAAGAATTCTAACCGTTTTTTAGTCCGATTTGATGATGGTGGTGTTTGTGGACCACGTTCACGTTGTTCTTGAGAAGAAGACGATGATGATGATGAAGTTCGTCGTTTACGTTTTCTTTCACGACTAGATCGATTTTTTCGTGATGTTGAACTTCTAAAAACAGAAATGAACATCATCATTCATTTAATTTTCTCATATATGTTATTTATAAGAAGAAAAAAAACGTATATATATATATAGAGAGAGAGAGAGAGTAGATCGGCCAAAACCAACCTTTATATATCATCCATTATTTTTTTTTATCGAAGAACTGTTTCTGTTTCGAAAGAGAAAGAAATTTAGTCGATCGTCGAAATTAGATTTTTCTTCAACGAGAGACGAAACGATGATAATATAATAGACATGAGAAAAGAAGTTATATAGTGCAATTAGCAGTACGATGTATAAATCGATCGTGATTATTATCGATGACAGAAAAGAGAGAGGCAACAATAGACGAACTTCGTACCTGCGTCCACTACGACTATGACTTTGACTTCGTCGTGTTCGTTTATGAGATGTTACTTGTGGATAACGATGAAAACCAGATGATGAATACATATTTCGATAGGCATGCGACGATGATGATGACGATGATGGTAATGGTGGTGGTGGTGGTGATGATGATGATGTTGGAGGAAGAAAAGCCGGTGGTGGTAATCGTTGCATTAAATATGGATCTCCGTATGTTCGATAATAAGTTGAATCTGGATAAATAGTTGAATGATGAGGATAATATGGTGGATAGAAATCTTGTGTTCGTAAATGATTCATTGATGATAAACGAGCATTTTGTTTATATGATGGTGGTGTTAATGAACGACCACGAGATATAGTTGGATTAGTCATGATTGTAGATGGATGATATTGATAATAACTGTGACGAACAGCTTGCATGGATGGTAAACGATTTGCAGTTACCTTTTATTTTTTAAAACAAAAAAAGAAAAAAAAAAAGAATTTATTATTCAGTTGTGAAAAGTTTTTTTTTCTTGTTTTTTTTTTTTAATCAAACCTGTAAATGATTATATAAATGTGATGCTGGTGAACGTTCACGTGACAATGGACGTCGATGATCGCGTGTTATTTTATCCGATTTAGCATATTCAACACGAAGTCTTGAACCATTCACTGTTTTAGTATTTGTATGTCGTAATGCACGTTGTGCATCATTTGATGATGTAAATTCCACAAAAGCAAAACGTTTATTATCATCAATATAAATTGTTGAAATTTCACCGTATTTACTGAATAACCGATTTAAATCAGATTTACGATTATTACCAATATCACCAACAAATAATTTCGATGGTCCAGTTGACGAACGCATCTAAAAAATGTTTTTTTCTTTCAAAAATAATAATAGCAACAAGAAAAATTACATACAACTGTTATTGATCAATACATAGAAATCTTTAACAGTGATAGTAGCGCTTATAAATGAATATATTAATGGAGGTCAAACCTATTCGAGATATTTATCGAATCATAATGGCGACATGAAATTACCATGTCATATGGATTATTGTTTTTATTTTATACTTCTTTTTTATTTTTCTAACTGTGTTATACATTTGATTTTTTTGTTTTAATTATTTTAGACAATGGCACCGCCAAAAAAAGTTGCAGGAGTATGTCAAAAAATTGAATCATTTATTTTAAGATTTTAGTTGATCTTTTTCTTTTTTTCTATAGAAAAAACAAGCTGAGACAATTAATCAACGT
Organism: Rotaria sordida; assembly: GCA_905250125.1. Taxonomy (NCBI): domain Eukaryota; kingdom Metazoa; phylum Rotifera; class Eurotatoria; order Philodinida; family Philodinidae; genus Rotaria; species Rotaria sordida. Next base: position 37,915 of record CAJNOL010001137.1, on the reverse strand, counting down.
CTTCAACTTGTCATGAAATCTGGTAAATATGTACTGGGTTATCGTCAAACATTGAAAGCATTACGAAATGGACAAGCTAAATTAATTCTTGTTTCAGCTAATACACCACAAATTAGGTTAGATTTATTTTTTGATTCTATTTAGATAAATATTTTTATTTTGTTTTTTTTTGTAATAGAAAAAGTGAAATTGAATATTATGCTATGTTAGCTAAAACTGGTGTACATCATTATAGCGGCAATAATATTGAATTAGGTACAGCTTGTGGCAAATATTTTCGTGTTGGTATTCTTGCTATAACTGATCCAGGTGATTCAGATATTATTAGAACTGTACCAGGCGAACAATCAACTGCTATTGCAACATCATAAGCATTAAAAAAAAAAGAAATTTGCAAACTTTTGTTTCGCTTGTTTTTGTTAACAAGAAAAAAAGGTTAATCACAAGAAAAAAAAAATCATTAATAAACAAAAAAGAAAAAAAAGCACTTGTTTTTCTTGTATTCCATTAGTCGATTTGATCTCGTTGAATTTGCTCTAAGATAAGAAAACAGAAAGAACTTCATAAGATAAAACAAAAACAGAAATTCATTTACCTTTTTCCAATTCGAAGAGACATAATTCCACTAAATAGATATTTGAAAAGTTTTAACGATCAAAATTTATTTTTACTTACATTCTGCTATTCGTAAACATTCATCTTTGTTTGGTTGAAGAATTTTTTTACTTTGTTCTAATGCTAAAAATATATTCATAATTGTAACTTTAAGAATTATGTGAATCTATACAATAGTAGAAAAATTCAAAAAAAAGAACTTTAATCAATAGTCAATATTCGCTTTGATATTATTTTATTCCGTTTTTTTTTGGAAACTATTCACAACAAAAATAAACTCATATCAGTCTTTCTTTATATGTAATAATAAATCTTAATGTCATATAATAATTCATAAGAGGATTAACAATGATCTAGAAAATGCTCACTTTACCTAAAGTTCTTTAGTTTATAGAAAGATATTAATAGCTTACGACAGAAGTCCTCCAATTTATAAATCGCTTCTCAGTGGAAACTATGTGCATTATATAGATTCAAATGAGCTATGAATAGTCTGAAAAGGATTTGTGGTTTTAGCTTATTACTATAGAGATATTGCACTTTTATGGTATGTCGTGGTCTCACTCAGGAACACCAGAAACATTGATTCTTGAATTTCGACTTGAAACTTTGTATACAAACAGATCTTAATGAGAATAGTTCGTTGTGAATATTTCAGATCTTTTCGTTATTCCCATCCTAAGATACGGGTATGGTAAAAGTGTGTCTGCTATATTTCTCATATTATACCAACAGATCTTATGTTCTTATTTCAGAAGAAGAGCACATTAAAAGACCTGATACTTTCACAATAAATTATTTTCATTAAGGTCTATCTCTGTGCAAAGTTTCAAATCGAAATTCATAAGTTATTTTGTCTATTACTGAGACATTCCATATAGAAAATACCACAAAAGTGCATTATTTCCGAAGGAATAAGATAACAGTACGAACTTTTTTCAAAGGATTCATAGATCATTTGGGTCTACATTATGCACATAGTCTCGATGTCAAAGCGATTTATCAGTTGGAGAATTCCCCTCGTTAGAAAAAAAAGTGATATTCACTCTGAATGACATTCTATGATCATACAATGCGCTTCGTTCTGGATTAGGGGGAATCTTATCCATTTTCAATGACACTTGAGATTCAGTTTATTGGTTTTATACAAAATTTTTTCATGATCATAACGAATTTTTTGATTTTCTAAGAAAAATTTAACAGCAAAGTGGAATTTAATTCGATAGAATAGAGAAGTATACACTTGAACTTGACTTTTTTCTGTTTATTTTTAATATATTCGATATTTTAGTAATTGATGAAACGATCTACATATTTATTCTTTGAGTAAAGGGTATACGTTTTGAATCTTAAACACTTTTTTCTTACAACAAACATGAAGATAACTAGAACTTTTTTTAAATAAAATGTTTGTCAAAATTTATTGAATTAAAAATCAATGAAAATTTTCCAATATGCAGATTTAATACTAACCTTTAAATTTCGAATTGATCTCTATAAATAAATCAAATAATAAACCTATATTGAATACATTATGTATAATTCTTACGTGCTTGTAATTGTGTTTTACTAAGTTCTTTAGCTTTTTTACATATATGTTCATATCGTCGAGCCACTATTCATAATATTTATTACATACATCTGTTTTCAACATACTTACATTGTTTATGAATTTGAGCTTTACATAATGGTATCATTGGTTCAAACACTAAAGATAAAAAAAGTTTAAAAATAATATGATAAAATTGAAATCAACAGACTATTCATTAGATTTGATAATAGTGGATGATTCCATGAAATAACTTTTTCTATTAAATAATAAAAGACTTTTAAACAAGAAAAGCCGAATAAAAAAAAGAACCTGGTTTTTCACTAAATTGAGTTGTTGTTGAAAGAAGTACGGTTGATTGACTGATTGCTGATGGTCGAACTTCAAAAATTTGATTTTTCTTTTTCATAACTATATTATTTAATATTTATTTATTTACCTGTATTAAATGTCGACATGGATGGTGACATCGATGTTTCAGATATAATAGCATTTTTTTCTACAGGTAAAATTGTATCATACGATAGCAAAGCAGGAGGAGTCGGTGATAATTGTTCATTTTCTAATTGATCATTATTATTTACGGGAAAATATTTTGATGAAGATTCGTCAAGTGCTATGATAATTCATAATAGAAATTAATATTCGAAAAAAAAAGAAATCAGTTTTTTTCTTTTTTGCCTTTATTATATTCGTAAACATTAAGTTCCACTAAAACGATACTCAAACAGTATTGTTCATTTCAATAAAGTACGATCAGTTCTTACGTTCAGCCATTGCTATTCGTTCATCTTTAGTTAATGATTGAATAGGTGTTTGACGTTTTTTAATCAGTACTATTTTTTTTTTGAATAAAATTTAAATTCAATAATCTATGATTTTTAAAAAAATTTTTACCATCACGTCTATATTTTAATTTGATTTCAATATCATTCGATGACATGGTTTTTAATGTTTGACGAATATGCGTTAATCTACGATTTAATTGTTTGAATAATTGAAGACGAGGAATATCTTCAAGATTATAATCTATGAAAGTAAAAAAAAAACAAAATCAATCTTTTAAAATTTAAATAAATTTTTCATACATTCATATAGTTGATTAGTTAATGGATGTTCAAATATCATTGATGAATTAATATGAGAATTATCTTTTATGATTTTATTCGTTGATTGTTCAATAGATACTTTTGATTGTTCGAATTGAATAGGTGAAGCTAGAAGAGTTTTTTAATTTTAAATTAAAAAAGAAGAAAAATTAAAAAAAAATTTACTAGTCATTTCTTCGAAGTTTGATTGATTATTTAAAACAATTGATGCTGATGGAGCACTTGCAATAGGAATAAGTTCTTTTAACAAATTTTTTTCTTTTTTAAAAATAATATCAAAATCATTTTTACGTTCAAGTGTAGCATCCGCTGATATGCCACGATGAATTTCTAAATTAAAAAACCAGATAGACAATTATTTCATTATTCAATATAATCGTACTAGGATGATTGATAAGTTCTGCATGAGCTGATTGAGTCAATGATACTGTTTTATTTACATTTGTATTCCATAAAATTGTTTCTACTATACGTTAAACACAAAAAAAGGAATATAGTAAAATTAATTGTTTATGTCATACGATTTTCTTTGGATTCAGTTTTTCGATACATAAGATCTTGTAGAATAAAAATATAATTTTAAGTTTACAAATAATATCTACTTACTAGAATAACTGTGTTTATTTTCTATTTGTAATGGTAAAGTTTCAGCAACATATTCAAGTTTATCCACTAAATATTAAATTATGTAGTATGCAATTTGTTGAGGCACCTCGCATCCTTCAAAAATCGATCTCGAGTCATGTACATTCAAATCGCATATGAAATTTTCACGATATGTTGGAACTGTAGTGAAGAAGCTATGGTAGAGTTTTCAGCTCTCTACCATAAAGTATACAACAAATAAGGCCAAAAAATAGCTCATTTGGCAATCTAATATTCTCTGTGGGTCTTCATTCTATATACTTAATTTTCTTTTTGTTTCAAAGAGCATGTTAGGATTCAAGGCATGATAGAGTCCTTTTTTCTTGAATTCTTCCTTTTTACTGGGAGAAAAGTTCAATGTCTGAAAATGATGACATTCTAATTGTAAAAGTACTCTTTTATACAATAGTAATTTCGATGCTTTTGACGAAAATTGACTTTTTGAAGGGGAGGGGGGGGACTTAAGCAATAAATCTCATACTTGGAAATGGTTTATAAGAATTTGATGGTACTAAATAAAAACAAGACAAAAAAATTTACAATTTGTAATTCTTAATTCGAAGTTTTATTACCGAATGGTGATGTATCTTGATTGAATTCTAACAAAAAATTTTCTTGTATAAATATTTAAGAATTTGTTAAATAGATTTTTATACCCGATTTATGTACATGATCATCGAGTATTAATGAAGCTATGAAAATATTTTTTTCTTGAGTGTTGAAAAATTTCAGAAAAAATGACATTTACCATCTAGCTTAATAACCTTAATTGATGTCGATGATAATGCTGCATTCATTGTTTGTTGTCGACGTGAATTATTACTATTAGATTTATTTTCTTAATTGAAAGAAAAATTTCTTTAAGATCTAATATAAATAAGAAAATTGCTTTGACATACTATGTAAATTATTATATGATGATTTATCTGTTATAGATTCATCTTAGAATCAAAAATAGATTATTTTATTTTGTTTCATGTTATGCAAACACTACCTTCTTTATGTTTTCTTTTTGATGAAGATTGTAAATGAGAGTCTAAGATTATAAAATTATAATATAAGAAGAAAAAATCTTATAATTGAATAAAAACTTGATCGACTTTGACGAATAGATGCTTCTCCACTTCCTAAAGTATTTTTTAAATAAAAAAACAAAATAACTTTTCGTTTTTCGATAATTTCTTACCTAGTTGTTGTTCGAGTATTTGTGAATAGACAATACGATACCAAAGATCTCGAGGCATAGGTAACTTATTCTCAGGACAATTTATTGGACCACATGATCGAAAACAAGGAAATGCTCTATCGAAATATTTTTATGAATAATATTTTTGAATATGAAACCTACGATGGATAACAAGGATAACCAGTGGTTGGTGAAATATTATTAGAATGGAATGGCTGAGTAGTTTTCTTTAATATTTTGGTTTTTGTTTTGATTTTTTGAGAAATAGGATTTAATTTTGATTGTTTTATTTCTAATTAATAAATAATATTTATTGTTTGTAATTTTCAAAATTCAATAAATCTCACTTGTAACTTTTATTTTGGATTTTTTAATTTTCGACACTAAACAAATTATTGAATATGTATAGATAAATCGATAGATTTATAATAAGTTATGACCTTGTTGTTTTTGTGATTTAGCTTTAGATTTAGATTTGATTGTAGTTTTTGGTAATGATTCATCACTGTTAACTGATATAAATTTCGAGTAGTGAAACGAACTAGTAGAATGAAAATAGCCTTACTAAATTTTTGAATTAGATTAGAGCATTGATCAAGTAACTCTATACAATGACAAAAAGGAAAAAAAACTTTTCATAGAACTTCTAATCTTTGATTCTAACCTTTATCTACATTATTTGGTAGTTTGTGAATGCCGTCTAACCAATTTATATGACTTATTTGTTCTAATGATGTTTTGAGGTCTATGAAATTACTATAGTATCAAATTTTTAATCAATCGATAATATAAAATACCATTTGATTGTTTCTTATTTGCCATAGAAAGTATGATAGTCTCGTATTATGAGTAAATAATTATAGTTCGTATAGTTAAACAAAAATAAAAAAATATTGCACAAATGGAAAAGTAAGAATAATTTTTTTTTATCGGAATTGGCGCGTAAAAAAAATACATGTGCTATGATTAGATATTGAAAATCAAGTTTAATATCAGTATTTGTTTTTTAAATTGTATTACTCATCATTTGATATTTACCAAACAAATTCATTTGGTTTAGTCGTTCAGCTAATGTTTTATCGCTACTGACTAATGCAAAGGTATAGCGGGAATGAAAATTGATTTTTTTGAATTGTCTACCAAATATTAGAATACGACGTCGTTTCTAACGTTTATCCACAAATGAATTTCCTTATTCTTTGTGAATTTGAAATTTTTTACAAACATACACATTTATCATTGTTTCCTTTTTTAAATTATCTCATCAATTCATGCAACTATGCATCATTTAGATAGATGGTTTATACAGAATGGACCACGAGTACGCTATACGATAAAAAAATTGAATATCTCCACTCCGTTTCAATCAAATGGGCTGATTTTTATATTGATGATAGAGAACCATTCAAAGTTTTTTTGCTTTCATAAGAGAAATATGAATAAAACTGCTTTGAACTATTATTATTGGCTTCTATAAGGAAACCTAGCCTGATGTAAGCTTTTAAAAAAAATTGCGTATATGCATAACAATTTAGAATCATAGGATATATTATTTTATCTAACATGAATTAAACCAGAAGTATTCATCTATAATTAGGGAAAAAATTAGCCTATTTCGATAGAATATGGTGAATTTCTATGGATTTTCTTTTTATAAGTATCTTGTAGAACTCACAGCATACAAAATATTTACTCAGAATTCAGACAAGGTGAAATTTTCTTATCAAAATCAAATAGTGATAGCTCAAAGCAGCGTTTGTTTATCATTATCTTATGAAAAAAAAACCTTGAATGGTCCTCAATCATTGACATAAAAGTCAATAGATTTGATTGCAATGCAATAGAGGTATTTAATTTTTTTATCGTACAATTACTTGCAACCTGTCTTGTATTATATTGCTCTTTTTATTTGGATGATCGTTGCTATTTTTACTATCAAAACAAAAGAAATATGATATCAATCAATCCTTACATAGATTCATAAGTGTAATGACACAATTAACTAGTAATGTCTCTATATTCTCTAATCTTCACTTGTACTTTTTTTTTCTTTCATATTTGTAACTAACAACATAGTACTATCAAAAAGAAAAGCTAATTGAAAATTTGTTCTTTTCTAGTCATCGATATTATTCATCGATATTATTCATCGAACATTTAATAATTTGATTCGATAAGAGAAAAACAACTTAATCTTTTAATAGATTCCATTCCATACATTCAATATAAATATTCTTCGAGCATAAGATTGAAAACGTGCATACATTCGTCCATATAGCACGCCCCCGCTTTCCTCTTCTCATCGAAGAAATACTCCCATCATGAAAAAGAAAAACAAAGTTTTTACGTATATTCACGTCTACAGGTTATTCTACCTATACTGATTCATTCATGCTATCTATGTCTTGTTATTCTTTGATGTTTTCTCTCATTCTAAAACAAACATGTAAAATGTAAATAATCAATCGTCAAATCGTTGACACTTAAAAAAAAAATATATACATGTAAAATATGCCTGTATCAAAATCTAAAAAACAACATCATTATAAATCATTTCATCATAATTCACTTCTTGTTCTTTTTAAATCGTATGGTTATTTTTTCTTCTTCTTCTGAATTATTTTTAATATTACTTTTCTTTTTTAATTTTATTAGTAAATTTCATTCAAGACGTCGTTTATATTCGTCAGAAGGAAAATTCAGAAAAGTCTCTCGTACTCGACTTGTTATTAAGAATTTTTATCAAACATATCGTTCAATAAGTTTGCTTGTATTGTTTATTTTTCGTCTTTTTATTTTTATTGATAAAATAACAAGAGAATTATTTATATTTATCGACAAACTTATTCAAATTATAAGAGTTGTTGATGGATGGATACAAATGATAAGATCACTATGTTCTGCTGCTCATCTTATCGTCAGTCGTGTTATGATATTATCACATTGTATTCACCGAATATGTCATTTACTTACAATTTTATTTCAACCATTTTCAAATCGAACATTTGAAAAAGCTGTAAGATCTTTTTCACACTTTTTATTTTATTACTATTCATCAAATGGTGCTTGTTATACATTACAAGCTCGAACACGTCATATTGTTAGTAGAGTACGAGCACGATGGAAAAATAGACGTAATTATATAAATGATAATGAAGATGACGAAGGAGAAGAAGAAGAAGAAGACAATGATTATAATGACATTTATTATGATGTTGAGAGTGAAGAATCCGAATGGTTTTAGGAAATCTGTTTGTCATCATTTTTTGTACATAATAATCAATGTCAAATTTTTATGTGCATTTATACAGGATTTTTGTCGTTGTTAATGATGAGTAATACAAGGAATTGATAAATTTATTATTATTTTTTTTATCGAGTGTATTTAGAAAAAAAAAGATAAGAACATATGATAGATCATGTGAACAGCAAAAACAATGCACGCCTATAATAAAACGAAAAAGTATTGTTATTTTTTCTTATTTTTGAATCTAGGTAAATGATCAGTCAATGTGAAGGTCGCATGATGTATTGTATGAAAGATAAAAACACACAAATCATAATAATTTGAATCAAATAAATCTGTTTTTCAATGTTTCAATCAATATTTATTACATGATTTAAAATCCTTTGGATTTCATACCTTATTAATGAATGAATAGAAAATTGATAATATATACTTCGATTTTTGTAGTGTACTAATTAAAATGAGTAGATATTTGAATAAAATCATTTTTTTTTTCTTATTTTTTAACTTCTAATGCTAAGTAATGATACAATATTAGAATTATTGATCTATTTGAATGAATAAATATTTAATTAATCGTTTATCACAATTATTTATTGGTTGATTCTAATTATAGTAACTAATGTGTGAATAACAATTATAATTGTTATTTATGTTGTTCACCTTCAAGTACACCTTGTATAGTACTTTTTTTTATGAAAAATATGTTTTTATCCTATAGTACTTTTTTTTTATAAAAAATATGTTTTCATCCTATAGCACATTTTTTCATTATATTCGAGACAATGTTTTTTATAGATATTTTCGAAATATTTCTTTCGATGTGTCTAGACATAAGAAGTCGAATCGAATCACGTATGATAATTATCGAATATAAATACAATCGATTCATTTGATTATCAAATTTTTTTGTTGAACTAAGATTAAATTACTTTTGAGAAATATGTCAAGGATTTAATCGTGTTGATATATGTCACTAAAAAATGAAAAATAAGTTTGCAAAACTTCAAGAACAAAATATTCCATATTAAAAGATCAAAATATTACTGTAGGGAATGAAAAAATCAAGTATTCAATATACTACTTACAAACAGTTGAATAACAAAATAAAACATAAGAACACCGATTTATTGATCTTTTTATTTTGTACAGTATTATAATATGGTTCAATAATATTCTGAGAAAATTTAGAATAATTGAATAATAATTGGTGAAATATTTTTTTCAACTTATAGGCAGAGTATATTTTAGTAAGAAGAACTTGATTAATATTGATCTGACATAACTGAAGTTCAGTAACATATATATTTCATTGTCGATATGATGAATAATGCATAAATTTCAAGTTTAATTTTTTATAAAACCTTGATCTATTCTTAGTTTTTCGAAAATACATAACAACTTTAAATGTATTGATTGAGATTGTTTTGAAAATAAACATTTGCATATAGATGTTTTTTTTTTCTAACAGTCTAATGTTCTTGTGAGTTGAAATTTTCGTAACTGAATTATAAATCAAAATTCATTCGTATAAATATTTGATTATCATTTACAATCAACTCAGACAGTTAATCACCAATAAGAACAATTGGTAAAGAATGATATAGTTTATTACTTAATGGAGGTATACAAGGTTTCATGAGATGATTACTTTGCATCAACATTGTCCACAATAAATATTGACAAAAGTCTTTCGTTCTGATAACGTTATTCACTACATCATAAATTAAAAAGTCTTTCATTTAGCTGTCAAATATCAAGGCTATTTTGCATTTGTTCTTCAAAAATACAGCTATGTTGGAACATTGAGTAATAAAAAAAACCAACATCCTCTTCTTACTTCTCATTTCAACTCATAACAGACAAATATAAATTTCTACTTTTCATTCAATGTCTCAAATATGTGCTATAACTTCATGCAATCGTCTCGCACGTGCTTTATGTCATTGTTGTCAAAAAAATGTTTGCATAATTCATTTAAATGAACATAATAATTTACTTAATAATCAGTTATATCCTCTTATTGACAATATTAATATATTAGATAATCGTCTTCAAACAATAAATACTCAAAAAATTATTAATAATTATCGTGAAAAACTTGAACAATGGTGTGTAGATTCACATAAAAAAATTGATGAATTTTTCAAAGAAAAATGTCAAGAACTTGATCGACTTGTAATCGACAAAATTGATGAACAAAAAGAAGAAATTTATCAATTACAATCAAAAATAACTGAACTTATTCATGAACAACAAGTAACTCATCAAGATATCAAGGAATTAACATCAATAATTGATCATCTTGAACGAGAAATAAATAATATCGAACAAAAATATATTCAAATTTTTACTCAACCATTAATATTAGATCATAATTTAATTAGTATTAAAGGAAATAATGAAGATCAATATGATTTATCAATTCTTTCATCTGTTTATAAAGTAATTAATCATCCAGATGGAAGTTATGTAGCATTAGCTAATAATAAACAAAATTTATTAATACATCAAACACCAAATTTATGTTTAGTTAATCAAGATTTAGAAATATTAAAACGAATTCCATGGCGTCATGGAATCATTTATGATATATGTTGGTCAGTAACATTAAATAGATTTATTATTCTTCATCAAAAACATCTTTTCTTTCTTGATGAAAATACAATGTCAATTGAAAAAGTACAAACTATTGAAAAACGAAAATGGTTATCATGTACATGTACTGATAAATTTCTCTTTTTATCAACAAATGAATGGGGATCATCTATAACAAAAATTAAATTTACTTCAACAAAAAAACTTGATAATCAATGGCAATCACCTAATATATGCAAACCAGATGAATATATTGATATTATAACTAGTAATAAAAAAAATCTTGCTATAATAATTCGAAATAATACAAATAAAACAATACGATTAGAATTAAGATCTTCAGAAACATTAGATTGTATGTGGTCACTTCTACTCGATATTCTTTGGAATCGTAACAAACCATTTCATTGTTGTCCATTTATTAATGAAGATTGGCTTGTAGCTGATTATGAGACTGGACGTTTATTACATATTACTAAAACAGGAAAAATCAAGTCGACTATACCGTATAATACTATACCCTATTGTGTTACTATGTTTGGTTCGAATACATTAGTTGTATCGGCAAAAGATGGTATTCATTTTCATAATTTAAATTATAAAAAAACATATACTATTTTTGTTCTTTGATTTTAATATTAATAGCTTGTATAAATTTTTTTTAGTGATAGAAAAGACAAAAAAACAAAAAGATTTAAACTAATATTTTCATCAGTTTACAAAGCAAATAATTCTAGATTAGAAAAAAAAAATCGAGAACATGATATTCACTGAGAAACAGCTGTTAGTGCAATTTCAGCATGATTAAAATGTGAAATACGATGTAGCTGCTGTTGTCAATCAAAGGAGGTTACTTTATTCTGCCTATTTTGCAACACATTTCTTCATTATTCTTTTACTTAGTCCTTCTGAAATGTAATAAGGAAGTAGTTCATATATCATAACGAGACATTATTCATATATGATCTTTGATCGTATATCAATAACGTCTATTACGGTGTCTGTGACGGAGACGGGAGACATTGCTGAGGCACCTGTCATAGTATGTGGGAGAGGAGGGTTTCAAATTTCTACCTTTATACTTCAACATTCCTTTTGGATCGTGTTTTACAAAACGACCATATTAATTAATCATTTTTAATAATCTCACATAATTTAATAGAACTCTTACAATGATATACAAATCGATACTAACATTATTCTTTTTGTTAACTTGTAATTAAATAAAAAAAACAATATAATTTGTCATCAAACTCATTTGAATTTATCTTCTGTAATATCAATCATCAAAACTAATTAAAACAATAGATTATCAATATAAATAGAATAGTTGAATAATATTTCCGAAATCAATTGTTCACTGGATTCATTTGGAAAAAGATTCTCAAAATTATTTCAAATTAAACATTTTTAATATTATTTTTTTTCATGCGATGAATAAATTTTGCTTAGACAAATGGTTATTATTTAGCTTATGCAAAATAACAGGAAATATTTATCATGCTTTTTATTCAGATAAAACTTAGAAAAAAAAAACAAAGAACTCTAGCTCTTATCATAACAATAAGGCAACAACTAGTATTAATTCTTATGTAAATATATAACAAAGTTTTTTTTTTTCTTTTTTCTAATAAAACACAACTGACAGTTTGACATGAATTCTGATCAACATCAGACGGTTTTCCCGTGTACGATCTCAAAATGTAATAACAAATCATGTGTTTTGTGTTATTGTTGTCAAAAAAATTATTGTATTCATCATTTAATTGAACATAATGATTCAAACAATAATAAATTAAATTTGTTGAATGATGAAATCAATAAACTTGATCATGAAATTAAGACATTGAATATTCAACCTTTAGTTGAAAATTGTCGTCAAAAACTTGAACAATGGCGTATGGAATCTTATCATAAGATTGATCAATTTTTTGAACGAAAATTTCATGAATTTCATCGATTTATCGACGAGAAATTCGATCATCAACGAATGGAAATACGTCGTTTACAATCGAAAATGACTAAATACAGTCATAAACAGGAAATATATGATGAAGAATTGTATTCATTAATACCGATTATCGATAATCTTCGAACAGAAATAAACAATTTTAAACAAATAAACAATCAGATGAATATTCATCCATTACCAATAGATGACAATGTAATTAATATCGACAATATAAACGTGCATAAGTTTAATCTATCGACTCTATCAACTATTTATAAAACAATCAACCATCCTCATGGAAGTTATGGAACATTAGCTAGTAATGATAAATTTATGTTGATATATCTAGTACCAAACTTAATTTTAATTGATAAACAATTAAATATAATCAATCAAGTTCTATGGCCTTATCAAACAATTTCGAATATATGTTGGTCATCAACATTAGATCGATTTCTTATAATTGAAAAAAGTAAAATCTATCTTGTTAATGATCAAACAATGTCTATTGAAAATTTACAAATGATTGAAAAACAAATATGGTTTTCTTGTACATGTTCTGATACATCTCTTTTTTTATCATTAGATGAGATAAGTTCATCAATTATGGAATTTAATCTTCTACCTTCAATCAAATTAGTCAATAAATGGAAATCTCCTTATACATGCAATAAGAATGAATACATCGATAATATTGTTTATGATAACTTTAAACTTGCCTTGATGATTACAAATAAACTTCAGAAGTCTGTACGTATGGAATTAAGATCATCTAAGACACTTCAACGTATCTGGTCACTTCAACTTGATATTGTATGTTGTCAAAATAAACCATTTCGTTGTTGTTCGATTAATTCTAATGAATGGTTAGTGGCTGATTATCAGAATCGACGTCTATTACATATCACAGAAGATGGAAATTTGAAGACAATGATTACATACGATTCGATTCCTTGTCATGTTGTCTTATTTGGCTTAGACACATTGGTTATATCAAGAAACAGTGGTATTAATTTTCACAGATTAGAAGTTCTTATATAAAGTTATATTAAAATTAGTTTTTAATTAACATAAAATTTAATAATATATCTGAATGACTACTTAATAGACATGAATCAATATATGATAACAATAATAAGATAGGCAACACTGTATTGTTCTTAGTCTATTAATATTTTGTTTCATATTGAGCAAAAGATTTTTTGAATCTAGATGATTATCATACATGTTTATTAGTTTTGATGAACATCAACAAAAAATAGAAGAATCAATAAATATATGGTTATTAGCGAAACTAATTGGATGAAGAAATTTTTTTATCAGTAAACTCTAGTGAGAGTAACTTTTTGCAAGTTTTTTTATGTTTCATGAAACTTATGCAAAAAAAATTCGATTTTGTAATCTGAACGAACAATAAATTCTGCTGTTTTCGTATTTTGTATATATAAAACTGATTGAAACGTACACTGTTCGCAGTGGAATATGTTACGACCTTAGCAATTAATTTCACATTCATTAGAAGTAAAACATTATTTGTTGACAAATAGGCTTCTAAAAAAGTTGTAGAATACATGTTATCTAATGTTTTATATATTTTTCTAGGTTTGTTTAGAATAAAAGAAAGAAATGTGTTGTTAGTTATAGAATTTACTCATCATAGGAAAAGTCTGAATGATGATATGTTTTAATAAAATTAGGAATGTATTCTTTTGAACTAAGAACACGTTCAAATTTCTAGCAGAGAGTGCATACAACCAACAACAAAATGGTTGCAAATGTTCACAATTGACTTTGCGCTGATGTTTTTGTAGCAATGATTTCATACTCCTGGTCAGCTTGTGGCTGTATTCAGCCAACATATCAATTGTTTTCGAATGTGATCGAGGTTTGCTTCATTTTCAAGACGGAGCAATGTTCGATATATAACTTCAATGATTACCTATTCATTCGCTGTAGTCATTGTCCGTATATTATTCGTTTCGAGCATTTTTTAACATCTATCATTTCCACTAATGAAAAGATTTGTGTCTCTTCAACTTTTTGAAAATGAACGTGCTCGGTCCATTTCTATATATGATGTTCTATAGGATAAATTCGACCTGAAAACTCTATAACAAAATAGTATGAGAGAAAATGTTTAATGCCATCATGACTAGCTAATCGAATTCCATTGCCGGGGATAACTTCCATTTGAATCTGCAATTAACATTTAGGAATGTTCCCTAGTAAGACATAAATTTCGAAGAATCTCTATTTACTTTTCAGACCTTTTATAGACTCACTATTTTCTTCTATTTCACAATTTTTATCAAATTGGTTTCGCAGAGAAGGGAACATTATAAGAGAAAACTTTCTAATCGACGATGTAACCAAAACTAAATTTCTAAATATATGGAATGAGAGAGATTGAAAAGCTCTATTTGTGAATAAGTTTAACTTAAAGTTTGAGACCGGCGAAATCAAGAAGTCAGTGACTAAAAACATCGAAAAGTTAAGTTGGAAAAACATAATGAGTCTTGCTCAGTAATTGACTTTCATTATAATAAAGCGAAAGTAGAAATTCTCCAGGCTTTTCTCTTTCAAAAAACCAGCTAGTTCATATCGATCCGATAAACAGTTATATGATAAAAACCATTATTTAAGACTCGAGGTTTACATTTTTTTTAAAGATTAATTGACATTACATTAGAAATCATAATACCTATGAAGTAAAAGCCATTAGTTATTTACAAAATGTAAATAGACTAAGGACACATATGCAAAAAATATTGTACAAGCTTATGTGTTGAACTATTTGTAAACTTGGCTCATGAACATAGCACATGATTCGTATAAGAATTT
The DNA here is from genome assembly GCA_905250125.1 of Rotaria sordida. Taxonomy (NCBI): domain Eukaryota; kingdom Metazoa; phylum Rotifera; class Eurotatoria; order Philodinida; family Philodinidae; genus Rotaria; species Rotaria sordida. The sequence continues at coordinate 22,174 of CAJNOL010001137.1, read as the reverse complement.
AAAAATTCGAATAACTTACGAAGGAATCAATTTGACTGATAACCTCCTATTGAGCTCATATGTTGCTGACAGGCAGGACTCATACGGTGGATAAAAGTCATGAAGACGTTCATGCCATTATGCCTTTCTTCTTGCGTTATAATCATTTTATTGAACTTTCAGCCTATTGCAGTGTATCACGAGAAAATTCACAACAATGTACTTCGGTCTGAAATTCTCTCCAACAATAGTTCTTATGGTCCTTATGACATTCTGAAAGTTTCAGCTCAAACAGATGATTTCTCTTCCTAAGATATCGTATGCTTAAAAATTGAACTATTTTTGAAGTTCTTATGTGAAAGTGATGTTTTTTGTAAATGTATTATCTCAAAAGCGAAACATCCGTTTGAGCTGCAACTTTCAGGATATCATAAGGACTGTAAGAGCTATTCTTGGGAGAATTTCAGACTGAAACACCATGTTGCGATTTTTCTCGCAATATTCTACAATAGGTTGAAAGTTCAGTAAAATGACCATAACTCGAAAAGAAAGGCCTAATGGCACCAACCCTTTTAGAATTTTTATCTACACAGTGAACCCTACCTATGAGCTCAAAAACAAAATTATCAGTTCGATTGACTTCCTTCCTTAATAGATTTTTTCTTATATCAAGAAATTTTGAGTCATATTTCTGATATTTCTGACTAAAATGTAAATGCTAACAAAGAACGAAGTGATCACGATTACTTTTGAAGTTTTTTCAATACAAGAATTATTTCTTTTATACAACCGACAATAATTTAATATAAAAAATGGTATTAACTTCATGCCATTTTCCATCTAATAAATATTTTTAAATTGCTTTCCAAATCATTCTTGGTTATAACAAAAATTTATCGATAAACATCCAAAAAAACAACATTTATCGTTACTTTCAAACATGTAAAAATCCGTGTATTCAATCAAGAGTTTTCGCCTATGCATTAGTTTTTCTTTCTACAATATATAAACAGTTTCACAATACAGACAAAAATAAAGAAAAAAGAAATTCTCGTCATTTTACAGATCGACAAATGTATAAATATATGCGCATATAGATAAACAGGACAAAACACACACGAAACGTTTAATTTGTATGTATATATATATATATAATCGTAATAATAACAAATAAAAAGAAAATAATCAATTAAATACTGATCTCTATGAATAAAGTTATTTATTTACATAGAAAATTTAGATCAGTTTATAAATTAACTTCCCATTCACGTAAATCAGCTAAGATTTGATTAACTATATTACACCAATCATTACGATCTTCTTTTGAATCAGCACTTAACCAATATCGAAATAATGTTCGTTTACCAAATGGTTGTGCAATTATAGAATTACATATATATTCTTCATTTTCATCAACAAATAATTTATGATCAGTTGATTTTTTTGTTGGAATAGCAATACGTAATTCAAATGTATGAGGTCGAGCACATGTTTCGCGTTGTAATAAATTAACTGTTTGATCAATACAATAATGTAGATCAATTTCACCAATAGGTGGCTTAAAAAAGAAAATAATATATATTTAATCGTATAATAATTCTATTTTTTTTTTGCCATTTTACCACATTCGCTTCTTCATCATCTGGTGAAGGCCAATATCGAAGATTTTGTTCATTTGTTAAAGTAAACCATCTTCGAATCCATACACCTGAACCATTAATATCACAATAGATTGTCTAGAGAAAGAAAAAAAAAACAAAATACATAGAAATAAAAAATATATATTAAGTTTTTTTTTTTTTATTGAAAATATATACCAAATAGCCAGCTTTGCGAATTTTTAATTCGGATAAACGTTGTAATTTAACATGTAATCTATTTTTAAGTGGAATCGATGCAGATGAAATCTATTTGAAAGTAAAAGACAAATATATATATGGTTTCATTTGTTTTTTAGATATTTATATAACTTACTGAAAGCACAAATTCTTGTGTTTTAAGATCTTCTTTACGAATTGTAATAGCATCAACTTGAAAAAAATTGCTTACACGAATCATTGTATTTGTTTTTGTATGTTGACCAGGTATTGATACTAGAAATAATAATATGTGTAAAAGAGAATTATATTAAATTAAAATTCATACCGGTACTATTTAATCGTTGTTTATCACATTGCATACATTGACCAGTATTTGTCGATGATGAAACATGATGATGTGGACAAACCATTGGTGAATGATCGAGTCCAGTTATTGGATGTTTCATTGTTATTTCCTAAATCACACAAAAAAAAACGCTTGATTAGTTTTCTTTCGGAAAACACATATGTCGATTTCTTTAAATTAATTCTAAACTAATTCATTGAATATGTTACTGAACTTTATGATTCACTTTTTTAAACATAGAACATTGACAGCGCTACATAATTTGTTACAATGATTATAATGAATACGTTTTTTTCAACATTCAACATAAAAGAAACAGCCTATTGCGGAGTATTTTTTTCATCAAGGTCTATTTCATAGAGAATCAAAGAAGTAATTTGTTGCTTATGTGTTCTAGTGATAGTAAAAACTAACTCTTTCTACAGCGAAAATATGATTAAATCAAAGGATTAAAGGACCAGGTTATCAAGATCTCAACGATATAAGACATCTGATATGATAAGAAAAAAACATTAGCGATTGACAAGATTAAAATATGCTTTTCCTTCGAGTTACATCCTCTATTGAACTAATTCATATTCCCCCATTGCAAGATCATTTTATATTTACTTATTTCATGGCTAACGAGGGAACCCTCCCAACTGATTAGTTGCTTTTGAATCGAGACTATGTACATCATGTTGATTCTAGTGAGCTACGAATATCCTGAAAAGAGTTTGAGCCTTTCGCTTATTGCTCCGGAGATACTACATTTTATGGGAATTTTTTAAAATCCAATGCCGTGGTTCTCCTCAGGAACACTAGGAAAATGGATTTTCGAAATTTGTTTGGTAAATAAGAATATCACATCTTAGGAGGAGGACAACGACAAGAATTGAAACATTCACAAAAACTAGTCTCATTAAGATCTGTCTCTATACAATATTTCAAGTCGAGATTCGACAATTAGTTTTTCCTGGCGTCCTTGTCAGAGACAACAGCATTGAGTTAAAAAAATACCATAAAAATGTAGTATGTCTACAATAATAAACCAAGTGTTCGAATCATTCTCAGAATATCCGCAATTGATTAGAATTTTCATGATGTACATAATCTTGACTCAAAAGAGATTAATCAATTAGAGGACTTCCCTTATAAGAAAACATATGGTAAACCTAAACCCCAGAACAAAAAAAGCCTTTATTCGATAAGTTACTTTAATTCTATTATCGATCAATGCTAGACTTTTCGTTTTCATTAGACCTTATTAAACAAATATTTTTGTCTTCTTCTTTGAATAAAAATGTCCTCTATATGTTTATAAAATGAAATAGTTTACCATGCAATAAACGCCAATAGTTGCAGTAAAATTGCTTTCAACTTCTCTAATAATCATTCGATTTGAAAAGATAACTTGTCCATTAGATTGAAGTGTATCAAATGATGAAACCATATGTGAAAAAAGTGTTTGCGAACGATAATGAACAGCGCACATAAAAAAATAAAATTTTGTTTCTAGAAAAAAACAAAAACAAAAACGATAAATAGAAACTTTTCATTGAATAACAAATGTAACCAAACCTTTTCCTTTACGTAATGATTTTAAATAATCTTCTTTAATTGCTAATCGAATGTCTTGTAACATTAATGTACTGTGTGAAATATCTGATGAATAATATTCACTATCTGGATCGAGATTTTCTAAACGTTTGATTTCACTATTATATGATGTTAATTTTTGTTCTAAAATATAAAATTGTATTAATATAAGTCATATTAAAATAAATTTTCAATACATACTAGCCATAAAAATAACACGTTCACATTCAATTTTTTTATCTGATAATGCAGCATGTGGATCATTTGAACAACATTTTAATGCATGTGATGTTTGAGTTAATGTTGATGTTTCTCTTTTTGATAAATCAGTTAAACGCTAAAATAAATAAAAACAAAAAATATGAAAAATAACTAAAAAACAAAGATTTTGTTTTTCTTCAAAATCCTTACATTAATTTCATCAATAATTAACCATTTTGATGTTAAACGTTTATTTTCTTGTATATTATCATCTGTTGATATAGATGATGTTGAATTTAATGTTGTTGAACTAATTCTTATTGAACTCGGACGATTTGTTGATATAAAATCAAAACCATCTTGACGTTTTTGTTTTAAACGATAATCAGTTAAACTATGAACAAGTGGTGATTCACTCTAAAAACAAACCATTCTTCTTTTTTTTATTCTCTCAAATTAAATAAAACAAACAAGAAACTAACTAATTCATCTTCATTGTCATCATGACAATATGTTCGTGGTGGTTTAATTGGTGAGCAAAATTTATATTTATTTAATGTTGGATCAGATATAGAACGTGTTGAGATTTGACGACAAAGTTGATGATCTTGTATTGATGCAATATGTGTTTGCTAAATTAGACAAACAAAAAAATAATTATCCTCGAGTAATTCGAATTAGATCAAAATTTGAAAACTAGGATCCAACAAGAACAATCCATCGTGCATCACTCGAGGATATGTACTTACTCATTAGACCCTTTCAATTGAATGTAGCTCCAACTCGAAAGTAATTTATCACTTGTGAATCTTTCCTCATTAGCATGTATATTTGCTTAACTATTAAAAAATTTTATTATAAAAAAATCAGTGCAGACTTTCGCTCATTGTCTAGTAGGGTATAATAATTGATAAACTAAATATTCATACAGAATTGGATAATACATGACTAAGAATTATGTGAAAAAATGGAAATCATTCAAAGAATGACATAATGTAGTCTACAAAATATCTTCCTGCATTATTGTCAATTAAAATTGATAAAGAATTAAATTCTCTTGTTCTAAGATCATGTATTAGAACTAATAAATTAATATGCTTCAATAATTTTTGTTTGGAAACATTGAATCTTAGTTATAAAGAAGAAAATAATAAAAATTTGAAGATTTACTCACATGAGCATAATATATATGATCTTCTTGAAGAATAAGATCATCTCCTTCTTCATCTAAATTTGTTATTTTTATGTCAGTTGTACGTTGTCTATCGTAAATGATAGCATTTGTTGGATTAAAATTTTCATAAAGTGGTTGTTCGATATCCGAAGCTATACATAGAAAAAAATAATTTTTTTAAAATTCTTTGAATATTTTATTTTGAAGAATAACTTACGTGTAATTTCATTGCTTGGTGCATCGACTTCATCATTAACTAACATGTCCGATGATGGTTCTGATAAATCAACATGAATTAAAAATGGTGAATTTCGTACTTCTTGTTCATTAAATGTAACAATAATCTTTTAAATAATAAAAATAATTATTTAAATATTTATTTTTGAAAATATTACTTTATATTCTCCATTCATTGTTGGATAGAAAACACAATCATATGTTCGATTTATATCTTCACGAAATTCAATAGTACACTTAAAATAAACATTAATTATTTTACCAAACAAAAACAAAATTTTTTTTTCGTATTTCCAACCTCTTCTGTTTGTCCATTTGGATTAACAACAAAAACATCAACTTTACCTAAACCAGCTGCACATGTTTCAATATGAAATATAACTGGTTTATCAACTATATGTCCCATACGATCAAGACCTAGATTGAAATTTTTATATGTAACAAAAAAAAGGATTCATCAAATTTTATTTTCAAACCTGAACCATAACAATGAACTTGATTAGCATAATTTTTTGGTTTAATTGGTGCACCAGGTTGAAGTTGAGCATTTGGATATTGAGATAAATATGTCATCATAGATTGTTCATCAACCTGTGGATTTATCATTTCATGAGGTTGAATAAGCTAAAATATTCCAGTAAACGACTTTTTTATGATTTTCTTAATATCTCAAAGGCAATGTCTATATGTACATCAAAGAAAGTCTTTTCTTGGGATAGCTCGAACCACTATATGTGAAGATGGATCAATTGGGATGCCTGCGAACGATGACACAAAATGTTACTTAGATCATCTATCTGATCTTCTCTTCAAAAAGAAATGATTACATTATACTAATTGCTGTGAACTATACATGCTGCAATCGATTAGAAACTGAGATTTAGTATCCAGTTTTCGATAATCCTTCAAAGATTTCAACACACACACAAACAGTTCAGAATCTCACTTCTCCGACTTTAGCTATGCGTTATTTTGAATAACTACAAGGTGAAACTAGAGAAAGGTGCAGAATCTGCCACTAAAGTGAAAACTTTTTTACAACAAATGAAGCTTTGTAAACTTTGTTCTGTAATCGTGAAGAGTCGAAAAGGAAATTAGGATGCTAAAAAAATTTGTTAGACACTTACTTGTGGAATACCAAGCCATTTTTCAGCTAAATCCATAGCTTCTTTTGCATTTTCTAATGCGTTTTTTGGATCACGATCAGCCCAATTTGGAAATAAACCTAATCGATTGTGCATTAAAAAAAAATTATTTTGTTTCGAAATGACAAAAAAAAACAAATATCATACCTGGATAACAAGAATCTAATACAGCTCCAATAGCTCGTCCATCATTCCAATCAGAAGTAAAATTTCCAATATTAATTTGTGTTGATAATTTAGCTTGTAACCAATTCATTAATTTTTGTTTTGGTTTAAGATTTTGTATTGTTTCACGTTTTTCATTTGGTATTTCCCAAGCAGGTAATGTAATTGAATAATGTAAAATAAGTGTCCACATAAGACCAAGTATTAATTTCATATTACCATCAACAATATCTAATGCATCTATATTAACTAAACGTTTTTTTTCAATATTTTCAAGATAATCAAGTACAACAGAAACATTTTCTAATTTTTGTGAACGAAATTGTGGACGTTGATTATAACGTGGTAATTTTTTATTAACTAATATTTCAATAAGTGCTATTAAATTTAAACCATCACTAAGATCTGTTTGTAAATTATTAATATGTCGATTAACTAATTTTAAACGTTCATTAGCCCATCGTGTAAATGTATTTTGTTGAATTTTTTTCCATTGAGCATTTTGTCCACATTCACGTTGCATATCATCATTAAATTCTAGAAGAATAGATGAAGATTTTTTTTTTTTTGTTCGAGTAAAAAGAATTTTATACCTTGTTCACGTCGATGAAATTCTTCAGGTGTTAATGTTACATCTTGATTCTTAATATTTAAACATTTTGGATGAAGTATTGGTGGATTTTTTGAAGTTTTTTTATGTGGTATTGGTATTGTGGAATAATTTTTATTTGCATCAACATTTTGATTATCCTCATTGAATTCTTCTTTTTGTTTGTTTAATTCTTTCTATAAAAGATTTGTTTTTTTTTTGTTTTTTGTTTTAGATTAACCAGAAACAATTAACTTACTAATTTTTGACGAAGATTTGTACTCATTGTATTCATCTAGCAGAAAACGATAAAAAAGATTTGAATTCTATCAACAGTGATCGAAAGACAAAGACCCGCTAAACAATGTGAGAAATTTTATTAACCAATCAATAGTTCACTTTCGGATGTGGAATGTAGCGACATCGTTAATTGTCTGATTTTATATATAAATATCGTTTACAATTTAACGAACAATTTTGTTATGGCTCAGTCAAGTGAAGAATCATATTTGGATAAATTGCTTAAAACTCGTTATCCACTTACGTATTATCTTAGTCGACAACAACAGTTTGTCAAAGTTTATTCAACAATACAAACCGTTGCAGCATCAGTTCCTCCTTTAGGTTTTATTTTTATTGTATAAAAAAAGAAAAAATTTTAATAAATCTATTGATTTTTAGAATCTACAATAATCATAGCACATAAACGAAATGCACCATTACCACCACCGCCATGTTTCAATGTACCTGATACACTCGATTTTAATGCATCAGAATGTATAGTATAAAACTGAATTCTTTTTTTAAATTATATTAATAATGAGTATGATAAATACTGTAGCACTAGATTTGTCAATAGGCGCTGAGAAACAGTGCTCTTCTGTAATGAAGCCGTTTGCTGCTAAATTTCAGTGATAAATGTGTAGATTATCATTGCTTAGACCAGAAAAACTGTTTATCCAGTGTTACGATCGCTCGAAAAATGGATCATACAGACTTACTTTCGATTTCTTTCTGTAATGACGGTAGGCAAAAAGAATCCAAATAGTGGTTTGAATGGAAAAAATTCTCTAGAAAAATGAGATGTTTCCGAAATCTTTAGAACATTTTATTGACTGAATTACATCAATTTTAACAAAAGCCCAGAAGTTCTTTTGGTTCGGTTTTTCCATAGGAAACTGCGAAAAGATCACTTACGTTTTTCTCAAAGTCGATGTGTAGTTTAGTCAAAAATGCTGTGGAAAGCTCGGAAGTCTTTTATTTTGTAGAGAATTGCTTTATCAGCCTATGTAATCAAAAGGAACTTTTATTTTGGAAATTCTCTCAGCATTTCATTTTTCTCAAATCTCTCGATTCGAATTGCTATTTGGATTCTTTATGCCAGTTATTATTACGGAAAAAAAATCGAAATTAAATGTGTATGATCAATTTTTGGAGCCACTCTGTATGACATTTAGAGACAAATCTGAAAAGTTAAAGATTTATTAAAAGAGCGTTTTTTGAATATATTACATAATTTCGTAATATCTCTAATTAAATTTTATTGATAATGAATTCAAGCATTCTAGATTATAAGAAATTGTTTTCGATATCGCTTGTTTTTTGAAGATTTAAGAATAAGAATTATCTTTTGTTTAGATGAACAAAATAAAGAAATGGATCAAAGTTTAGAAATGGAAGAAGTTACTACACAAGAATATGATGAGACAATCTTGTTAAAAAGTATGTTTAATATAAAATCTTGTCTTTTTTTTCTTCATTCTTATATTTTCTATTAGGTAACAATAATCGAATCAATGATACTAATAGTGTAAGACAACACTAATATCATTTATTAATTTTTTTTGTTAAAAAAAAAACCAATCTAGGATATTACAAATAAAATTAATTTGTCAATTATCCAACGTACATCTACAATTCAATTAGAATTTTCACCATATGAAAATAATTCTCCATTACAACAAGCGATACAAAATGGTTTAAATATTATCAATAAATAAATCTGATGTTGTTCTCTATATCTTGTTATTTTTGTTGTTTTCATAATGAAAAAGACGAAAAACACAGCTTGTTTATATCTTTTAATACACAGCGTAGCTGATAAATTTGAGTTCGTTGAATAATATGTTGCTGTCTATTTAGAAGGGCATGGAGTTTCACATCTCGAACAAGGAATACCGGAGATTTGTTTTTTGGATACTCATGAATTTGTTAAATTTTATAGTTAAGTGAATTTTTAATTTAACTAGTACTGTCATCCATTGACTATCATTTGAACATACTATAGCTTGACAACGAACCCATGAAAATATAGACATATAATCAAATATGACATAATTCCATATAAAATCTAGTAGTACTACTACTTGAAATTAATAGTCAGCATCTTATTTTGTACATAGATAAATACTAAAGTTAAGAATAAATATTTTCTTTATTCTATGTTATCATATTCGAACTTCGTTACTGTTGTCATAATTATCTTTGAAGCAACATTAATTAAGTACATAAACAATACCAAAAGTTCAATATCATCGAATACATGGAAAACCATCGACGTTATTGCTTATACTTTCATTGATTGATAATTATAGATTATTAAAAAGAAAATTTTATAAAGTCTTATCAATAACTATATTTGAACAAATCTATATGAAAAATTTGAATCAGTACTAGCTCGTATATGCATAAATCATTACATTATATAATTCTGAATTTTTTTTTTCTGTTATTGCTTGAAAACTTAGCTGTGTTCATAAGACTTATTAAACATTTTTTCATGTCTATCAAATTAAAAAATTTTTAAATCAATTAAAATATTACTCCTAAACATTCACATTGTTAAACTACAATCGTTTAAAAATAGCGATGGCATTCTTAATTCAATGAATGTTTCATTCGATGATGTACATATAAATCCAATCAATCTACCAATTAAAGCAACATAGAGTCAACAAACTGCTAATATATATTGATATGATGAATTGATAACATTACTTAATGGTGCTACTGATCATTTCAGTGTTATGCCAACACGTTCTTGAACTAGTAAAGCTCATTCTTTTAGGTTAGCTGTAAATAATCTTATTTTAAGATAATTTCCCATATTAGCAAATTCCGGTGAAACATTAAATATATTAATAACAATCATGCGGATATTCAATTGATCTGAGTATACTCAAATATCACCATAGAAAACATTTTTTTAGGAAATAGATACAAATGAACTATTAGCAACAGGTTGAGTAATAATACTCTATCTTCTTGGAATAAATTGACAAAAATGAAGTGCTTTATGTCCTTGTATAATCAAGGTTTTCTATTTGTTTTTATACAGAAAAAATGATTCATGTGTAATTATGCATAAACTTAAGAGTATAAACACTTCTCGATGTATCATGAATCGAAATTGTTTGTTTTTTAACGATTGTCTCATTGCGTAAGCAGAATTATAAAAACAAACTACCGGAAAAAAAGACAAATATAAGTTCAGCACAATCTATTTGTAGACCTCTAACGTTATTATATAACGTATATTTATTATTATTATTATTATTATTATTCGAGTATGAAAATAAACTTTGAATATTTATTGTATTTCAAAGAATCCAGTAAACACATACATGAGGTAAAATATTCATTATTATTACGTTTTATTTATTTTACACTGAAGTTATTTTTGTTTCATTTTTGAAAGTAACCATGAGTAAATGATTGTGACTCAAGGATCAAAAAAAAAGATAGATATAAGAATATTATTGACAAGCAATAAAATTCTACTGTCATTTGAATTTATTGAATATTTTTTTTATTAATGAGTTTCTCTTGCTATATAAATTGATAAATTATATATGAAGATTTTCTATTTTAAGTATCTACTCTATCGATTATATATATTTTTTTTTGAAGTTGATATTTTAGTTGAATGTTAAATTTAAAAGTTCATATAAATTATTTAACAAAAAAAGAAAGATTAAATAGAATACAAACGTAAATTTTATGAAATACTGATGTATCTACTAAAGTTCATTTCTACAGAATCGAACAAAATCTCATTCTATAGAGAAAATCTTCAATGATACTATAAAATCTAATATTGATGTGAAGAGAACAATAAGTTTTTGAATTATTTAGTTTAATATGACTATTAAAATAAAACCTTTATCAATCAATCAATAGATAAAGAACATAAAGTACATTTACATAAAATTAATGTATCAATGAAAAGATCCATATTGATTTCATATCTATGGAATTCATGTAACTGTATAATCAATAATTACGAACGTTGACCTTGTCGTCATACATAATATAAATAAAATCTCGCAAATACGAACTTTTCAATTAAATATTTTTCGTCATTTTTATAGATACGTATACTTCTTTAGAAGAATTATTTCTTTTTTTTTTTACATAACATCCGTCTTAAATTAACTTTGTCTTTCATTCAGTCACATATTAGTTTTAAACTTAATATGTTACCAAAAATAGAAACAGTCAAAAGCATATACATGTTGGTATTTAATATACACTCAAGTATTTCATCTATGTTGACTTCATACATAATGATAAGGATTTATGATGTCCAGAATCAATTCTTTTTCTTTTCTACATCTATTTTATAGCTATCAAAAACATGCGACTGATTCATATAATCTTTTTTTTCCGTCAAGACCAACCATTCTCAATTGTATCATTTTGAAGGGCATAAAAGGACTTACGTGCTCTTTCAATATGCATCTTAAGCAAATAAAAAAAAACCAGAAGAAAACGATAAAACCACATGTCAACATGAACAGATGATAGCCTCTTACATAATCTCAATATGTTTCTTTTCTTATAGAACAGAAAAGTACAAAAAAAAAACTGACAAAATGATAGCAATCTTGTTGTCGCTATAACTGGCAGACGTTTCCTAAATAGATGCAATTTGGTCATGCGTGCTATCTTTACATTAATAGATAGACAAAGAATTCGTCATGGTATGAAAAAATGTTTTTGTTTTTCTTCTAATCTATTCCATCAAAATTATTATCATTCTTTTTTTTTTTGTAGTTTAATATACAATATAGTCTTTTAATAATATTACTATATACATTAACTAATAATTATGCATATTATTTTCATTATTATAATTATACACAAATGACTAATTTTCTTCATGATACAGTTATTCGTTATCCATCAAAAGCAGCATTATATGAAATAGGAAAAACTCATGGAGGTATTATAAAATTTAATAAAAAAAAATTTTAATTCTTTAATTATTTTATTCTTAAGGACGATCATTATGGGCTATAGCATTAAGTTCATATGCTCCAAATGAACATATATTATTACGTCCAGAAGTAAAATATATTGGAAATATGCATGGAAATGAAGTTGTTGGTCTTCAATTATTATTATATTTAATTGAATATCTTCTAACATCAAATGATAATCAAGTTATAGAATTAATGAATCGTTCTCGAATATGGATTATGCCATCAATGAATCCTGATGGTTTAGCATTATCACAATATGGTGATTGTTCAACAATAAACGGAAGGTAAAAATAAATACAAGAAAAAAAAAACAAAGTTTGTCATTAAATTTTATAATGTAAATTTTTATTTTAGATTTACATTAAATAATATTGATTTAAATCGAGATTTTCCGGATTATCTTGGTATTCAACTTTCATTATCGAATCGTGCTTTAGAAACACGTGCAATTATGTCTTGGCTTCATGATATACCATTTGTTCTTTCAGCAAATTTTCATGGTGGTGCATTTATTATTAATATTCCTTATGATCGTTATTGTAAAAATTTTATTTTATTTATTCAAATATCAAAAATCAAATTTATTTGTTTCTTTTTTGTTTTTTCAGATGTTGGAAAAATATCAATTAGTTCTGATGATGATATATATCAAATGATTGGTAGATCATATGTTAATCGAATATTAGACACAAAAAGATATTGTAATTTAAATAAAGATGACGTTGGAACAGTTATACGTGGTGCTGATTGGTATGAAATTATTGGTAGTATGCAAGATTATGGTTATTTAAATTATGGTACTATTGAAATGACAATGGAAATATCATGTTGTAAATATCCAAATGAAAATGTATTATTTTCATATTGGAATTATAATCGTGATGCTATGGTGGAACTTTTATTTCAAGCACAACGAGGTTTAATTATTAAATTGATAGAATTTTTTTTTTCTTTTTTAAATAAATTATTATTATTTAGGAGTCAAAGGTTTAATACTCAATGAATATTATCAACCTATTCAATTTACACAGATTATGATTGATAATAGACGACCTGTAGTTAAGGTAACATCATTAGGAGAATTTTGGAGAATATTATTACCAGGAGTTTATACTCTAAAGGTAGAAATTATTAAAGAAGAATATTTAAAAAAAAAAGAATAAGATTGTATTTTTAGGTATTCTATCGTGGTTATGAAATTTATCGTCAACAAATAATAATTAATAATAGTTATATACCATTAAATATAAATATTATTATTCCACGATTAACATATCTTCATTATACAAATAGACCAATTCAATTATTATCTCCTTTTATGACTAATTCAACTTATTCAATATCAATTTCATATGTGTTATTTTTTCTTTGTCTTATTTTTCTAGAGAATTAAATAAAAAGAGAATAATCTTTCTTTTTATTTTTTTTTTATTTTTATTTTTTTTTTCTTAACCAACAGAAGGACCTGGAATGACAATTCCTAAATCATTTAATTCTGAAAATAATTGTTGATTATTATAAATTTCTGTATATGAAAAACAATGACCGAGAACATAAATATGTTGTGCACAACATATTACTTGATCATTAGGACAACTTTTTTGTGTATAAACTATATATGTTTCAACACCATGGTGTTCTTCTATCCAATATTCATCACACCAACGTGTACAACTAGCCAATCCAAGAAAGCCACATGCATCAAAGCCACATCTATGACGACCATGTCTAGTTACCTAAATTGAGAAAATAAGTTGAATTCGTTAGTAATATGTTTTCTTTTTTATATACATGATATGTTGTTTGTCGTGTTTGTGATGCGGCTTCAACGCCAGGATCAATTTTACAACACCAATTTTCACCTTTATGTTTTAGATCATTTCTTAATGCTGGTGTTGATTGAAGAATATTTAGGATATTTTCTTGAGTACTTTTTGGTAATTGATCGATTCGATTTTGAATTTCAGTTGTTGTTGCTATTGAAAAAAGAATAGTATTGAAAAATACAAAAAATTGAATGAGAATCATTTGTGATCAAATCCAATGAAAATAATTTTTTTGTCTTAAAATATTTTAATAGTATGTTTTGTTTTAAGACGTATTAACATATGTCTTTTTTTCTCATTGCATCGAACGATATTTATTGATTACTCAATAAACTAAAAAGAAAATCATCCGATAATTTTCTTTATCGGATGACATTTTAAAAGTCAACTAATTCATTCAAATTTTATGTTTAGCCTTGAACTATTCTCAATGAAATCTGAAATGTCTAGCATACTTTAATTTTAATAAAAGACACCAGAAAATCGTTTCCATATATTTCTTTTAGTAACAGGAACATAAATATAGAGGAAGCAAAAAAAATGGCTATGTAGTGTGTTTCCTTATATAAACAATCATTTTCAATCTCTATTCTTTCTAATTGAAAGAATATTTCTTTCAATTTTTCTTCCGATTATTTTCTCTTAATGCAACACCTTTTTTGCTTGATTTTACTATTTTTCTCTCTCGCTCTCTCTCTCTCTTTCTCCTCTTTTCTTTTACTTGTACTTAAAAATAACAAAATTGCGCGTTGACTATATTTTTACCTGTATAAACAACAACAACAGCAACCATTTTTTGTTTGATGGCATTATCGTTTACCATCTGTTTGACAAAAGTGTCTACGATTGCGATTTTTTCTCTGACATCGATTATTAAACTTGAAAATAAAAACGGCGTATCAGACACATTTTTTAGCAAGTAGAGCGTTACATCAACAGCAAAGAGCTGCTGTTGTTTCGCCATCAAGAGGATCGACACTCTCAAGACAACATACACGTCGTGTGCCAGCAACACCATCCGACAATTCATTTAATACAATAGAAAGTGAGCATCTACCTCCTATAGTGCCTCCTCCAGCTACTGCATTTCGGCATTATCGAATCAACGGCTTAACTTCTACACATAGTTCTTTGGTAAATAATAAATCTCCTCCACCATCTCCTAAAAAATATATTACAAAAACTATGAATACTACAACAACCAGAATAAAAAAAACAGTCAATAGTGGTCCTATTATGGCTAATGGAACACCAGCTCAATCATCAAGAACAATCTCAAGAGAAAGTACTAATAAGGTAAAACTTTCAATTTTTTTATTTCTACAAAATCAAGAAGAAAATTTCACTGTCTTTTTTTATTTTTTAGGTTCGTAAATTGTGGTGGTCACCTAAACGAAATGAACTTGAAATACGTTCTAATGATAATAAATATAAACATGTACCATCTAAAATTGATTCATTAGCTAATATTCAACATCGACCTGGTGGTGGTCAAGTATCTATAAGGGATGAAGTTGTACAATGGCAAACATCATCGAAAATCAATTCACTTGCTAATGCTAATTGGTCTCCACCACCACCACGTGTTACTGTTCGAACAGAAAAACTCAAATGGGATGTTCAACCTAAAATTGGTTCAATGAATAATATTGAGCATAGACCTGGTGGTGGTAATGTAGCAATTCGTGATGAAAAAGTTGATTTAAGTTATGTAACACCGCGTGTTGACTGTGGCTTTGTTGATTAAATATATGCTTCTTTCTGTATTTTTTTTTTATTGATTCAGAAAAACATTACGGTTTCGTGCTACTTTCTTTTTGTTTATATTTATAATATATACATACATATATATATACGATGAGATACAATACTGGAATATTCAATAAATACATTTCTTTTTTGTTTTTAACAAATGAACAAAGACGAAGAATTTTTTTTTTGAATATAAAGAATAAAATTACATAACAGTAAAAAAAAAAAGAAAATTTTTAGGCATAACATGCAATGTTTTAGAGAAAAAATGAATAGATATATAAATGCAGAAAACCAAGTCGCTCTTTTTTTTCATTTTAAATTAACTTTAATCTTAGTGACTCTCTACAAAAGTGCAATGTTTCTCTTCATTAAAATCAACGAACGGAATAATTGGTAACTGCATATGCTTATTCATACGTCATCTTTAGCAATTAAATACTTAGTTACGAAAACAAACAACGTTAATAAACACAACAGAAAGAGAATACTCGCGAAACTTCAATTTTCTTTTTAAAGTGAATCAGTACACATAAGATTGTTATTATTGCAATGATAAAAATTAAATGTAAATAAATCCGATTTAAAATTTAAACATCGCCATTGACTTCTATTAATACTTAATCAGATTATGACTAGTTCGAACTTTTTTAGCCCATCGAGATACTGGTTGGTTGGTTATGGTTGTTTGATTCTGTTGATGTGTTATAAAGCATCTTGCTAAGCCAGATTTTATATATATATATTTAAATGTATGTTTAAGTATATGTTTTATTTCAATACGAAATGTTTGACTTGATAATGTATATATATAAAATCCAGTCATTGGATTAAAATATAATATTAATCGACATATATTGTCAAAAAATTGTTTAATTTTTGCATTATATGTTATTTTTTCCATATATTTTATCATCAAATCAAATATATTAACAGTTGCAAATGGAGCTGTACAACAAATCATAACAATAACTTGTACTAATAGCATTGTAACCAATTGACGATCTTTTGAACGTGAACGATCAGTTCTTACACCATTATTTTGTGCTGCTATTTGAATATGAAGTTTTCGAACATTTGAAATCATTAATATACCAAAAATAAGCATAAGAAGAAGTGGTAACATACAAGAAAAAATTAGAAAAAATATTTGAAAAGCTAATTCATAGTCATTTATAAAGATATTACAATATTGATCAGTGCCAATATAATCAACTGTCCACCAAATTAATGTATGAAAATGTGCTAAAGTTATAATCAAAATAATGAATCCAGCTGTTCTTCTAACTATTTTTAAACTACTGAATTGTCGATATTGATTTGTATGACAAGTTGAAAAATATCGATCAATACTTGCAAGTACAACAAACCATTGTATAAGACATAGAGATGAATAAATAAAAAAAATTCTTAATTTACAAAGAATAATATTAGAATTTGATGGATCAATTTTCCAACCACTTGAAAGAAGACGTGTAAGTAAAGCAACATAAAGAAGAAACAAATTATTAATTGATGAAGCCAAAAAGTAAAATGAACATGGATTAGTACGAAGCGAACGACGAGTAAATATGACAATATTCATAATATTACCAAATGTGCCAAGTACAAGTTGAAATATAGGAACAATACGATTAAGTTGAGATGAAATATTAACTAAACGTTGAGGAAGATCATCAGTTGACGTTGACATTGTTTTAAGTCGAGAAAGGAAATTGTTTTTCTATGATCGAATTAATCTTATTGTTAACACTTGGTTGAATATCAGATAATATTTCTAGAGAAACCAAAAAAAAAAAAAGATTATACTTTATAGAAAAGCTGACAAGCAAAGAATATCTATATAAAAAAAAAATTGAATAACATCTGGTTATATTGAATGATGTTTCTTTTATACATCATGATAATCTTTTTGATAATAATAATAAGAAACCTTAGAAAAGGCCTATAGATATACGTTACCGACAAAATTCTTTCTTTGCTTTAATTAAAAAGAAGTTCTTCTACAAGGCATGTTAGATAAAGATGTTTCCATTAGTAAATGAATGATAATGATTCATGTATAGAATTCTATTTTTTTGTTTTGATAATATGTAGAAAATTCAAAAACATAATATTAGACATATTTCGATATGCAACATATATAGATGAATCGTATTCCAATTGTACAATTGATAAGAAAAAAAATCGAAAAAAAAAAAGAAAGAGTTCGGATAAAAAAGCTAGCTGAATATTTCGATAGAGCATCCTTGAAAACCTAGAAAAAACTTTTTCTCCCTACACTTAACTCAAAAATAAGACCATTCTTGCAATATAAAAAATACATATATGCATTTTCAAGGATATTCGATAAAAATATTTTATAATTCTTAATAGAATAGAATAAATTATACATGAACCAAAGCAATTTTGATTAGATCTATCGAACGATTTGTTTCAATGTCGAAAAAAACATAATCGATGAAAAATATTATGCCTAAAATATAAGTGAAAAATTAATTATTTAGGACGTACAGTACATCTTCTATAATTTTTTTTTCTCTGCTCACCAATACTTCATTTTGAAAGGTATGTCATGAGATCGGCCTATCAAAGGTGAATCAAATGGTGTATAATAAGTTTATAATTAGCTTTTATTTGATTGAGATACTCAATTTTTTACATGACGGAATATTTTTGAACAAAAACTTATGACAGGCCGTTTCATATATGATATGCTATTATTTCAGCTCTAGAACTTGACAATGCACTGATTTTTTTACTATAAGTAGGAAACATAAAGAGAAAAAGAAGGCGTAAATTTTACGAAAAACAGTCAACTCGATTAAGAAATATTCAAGTCACAAAGTTCAAAATATGCCGGAACAAAGTGAATAAATATGTGACTTTTTCAAAAGTTTTCCGCCTGTACCAATTCAAAGTTTTGATGCAACCGGAAATTTATTTTCAGAAAAGTTGATCCTAACAGTCATCTTCATTTTAAATGCGCTTCAAGTTGGCCATCATACTCCTGCCAAAAGAAAATCAAATTTTTAGATGATGTGACAAAAAACGACAGGGTATCTGTCAAGTCACTATTGTGCGTATATTTATTAAAGACAGTTTTTTTTAAGGAGATTAAAGTCAGATTCTGATTGTGCGCACTTTTTTCTATCTAACTGCAATAAAGAAAATGTGAACATAAACTTTTCTTAATCGAAAAAATTTTTGTATTCGCCGCGAGATGGCGCTAATTTTTGCTTCTTTTCACTTTCAACAAGCATAACACTCGAAATGGGAGTGATGTAGACTACTGAAATTTTGAGAAGTATAGCAAGTCAATGAGAGGAGTATTCTGTGAAGTTGTCAAGTCACTCGAAGCTTTCGAACAAGAGGTATTCATGATTTAATACTGACCATGCATTGTATAAATGAAACACGATTCACACATATATAACTTCAAAGTATAAATAAAGTTTTATCTAATTTCATTAATTAATATGTAACATGTGCAGTATATTATCAAGCTCGAAGCTGAAATTTGCCCTGCTTACTACTATAAAAGAAAGTTGTGCGAAATAAATCTACCTATATGATTATAGATGTTCTTTTGTAGGATTATTATTATAGAGTCAGGTAGTACTGTTGATAAAGATGAACTTGTTAGTATTTTATTCATAATTAAAGATGCATATATCGTAGGAAAATGCGTTTTTACTTTTCGGAAAAGAGCAAATATTTCTAAGTCTATTGATATCAAAAATTCATTATAGGAAAAAAATTATTAATCACTTAGAAGATTTATAAAGACAGAAAGAGACAACAAATTTGATTGAATTTTACTGTGTTCTGAATTCTATCGTTTACATATAAAATTGTTTTTTTTTCTTCAGGAACATCCTAGTCTTATGATAAAAATCGAGCGAATTTCAAGATAGAAAAACTATCATTTAATTCATCTTAACAAAGTACATTTATTTATATATTTTTCAAATAAATTCAAGATGTCACATCTTAATTTTATTTTTTGTCAAAAACAAAAGTTACCGTTGACAGAATTGTTTCATCATTCTAATTGTACTGAAACCAAATAAAATACATAGAGCTATCAAAAATAACCTTGTCAGTGATACTCAGACAAAAACAGATAACCACTATTCTTATAACATCGAAAACCTCTACTAGGAAGCTTCATGTTAGTTGAAAATGAACACAAATGAAGCTTATCGAAACCTTAATTTAACTATGTTAATTATTTTAGTCTTATATCTAAGAAAGTAGCATACCTAAACATAATTATATCTTAATGCTTAACAAATTTCATACTGCAGTGCTAAAGTCAGTTCAGAGATGATCGTTAAAAGATTTTCGGTAATCAATCTTTTGTTTTCCTAACCAATCTTTTAGATACTAATACGTTTTGAACATTCGCAGCAGAATTTTACTTAGGGAAAACTACGCCACCTATCATACAACTACTTGACACTATAAAACTTCGTGTTTCTACTCTACCAACCTCAGTAAAAGCAGAACTATCATTATATGGCAAAGTTTATCTCTCTTACATGTGACCCACAACATTATATTAGGTATGAGGAATACAAAAGAATCATTCAACGGTGCTTATCTAATGCTAAAAAAGATATTCGAGATTAGTTGAAATCTTGTCAATAGCTATACTAATAAAAAATATATTGAATGTTTTCATACGTATTTTTCTGATTGAAGTTAAAGCTAAAAAGATTTTGTTTTAATTACTTTTAGATAAACATAGTCAGTGCTACACGTGATGTACAGGTAGTAAAAAATTAATTATCGAAAAATTTTAATGCATAGTCTCTACACTGAGTTTAACACTACAATATAAAATTTGCACAGCACTGAGATATAATTACGTTTAAATATGCTGTTTCTTTTGATATAAAATTATAATAATGAACATAGTTAAATTAAGGACTACACAAATTTCATAAGTGCTCAATACATATGAGCATGTAACTTTTTAATAAAAGCATTGACATATTGTAATACTAATGTTAAGCTCGTTCTTGTTTGAGTTAGTAACAATAAGCAGATCTTTGATAACTCTATGTATTCTGTAGGGTTTCGGTGAAATGGTGAACATCCTAAAGTTTTATCAAATTTGATTCTCTTCGTGTATTGTCACGATTGTACTAAGAGATTAGATAATTATTTTTTCTAAAATTTATTCTATCACAATTGACATGGACATATTTTCTCTTTCCCGAAAAGAGAAACATTTCTCTACAATGTATACAACTCAATTTATGGACGAAATATGATAGTGATTATTTTTGGCTATGATGCAGCATTATATTTAAGTATATAGATAATACAGATATAAAAAATCTTTTGTTCAATGCAAAATCTTATTTAATACAATCTAAAATAATTAATCAGGAGAAATAATTATCTGCTCCAGTGACTTAAATAAAACGAAATTGTAGAATTATAATGTTCGAAGAGTTTTTTCATGTATTGAATAATATAATAGAAATAATATATTATTTACAAAGAAATATTGATAAGCAGATTTTATAATAGTATACAAGGATTAAATCAACATACAATTTTGAATTCAAACATTCAACATTATCATCATAATGCTTGTTTCTTCTAGAAATCAATATAAACAATTTTCAAATTCTTAGACCATTCTGACATATGTAATTATACACTCGATAAATGACATGCATAAAATCAAAATCAATAAAACAACATTTATTAAATAATTCTTTCAATCCGAACATTTAAGTATTATACGATATATTACAACGAATTTACAAAACTCGACACATACAAATCTTTTCTGATTGACAGAGAAAAAAAAAGCATACAAATACAGAACAATAAGGAAACATATAATCAAGAAGACAAAACGAGAACAAATAAAGTAATCACAACTAACAAAACAACATTGAAAACTAAGAATGACTAAAAACTTTTCTTTTTACATATACAATATTTTCAAAGAAGGCTTTTTGATTAACATCATAGTTTCTTGTCCGTCTTTTTCTCACTCAGACAACTGTTCATGCTTTAGTTACCATAGTTCCACCCGTCTGTTCTCTTTGTGATGGTATAAATTTTTCCAAACC